>JAJIYU010003949.1:0-48708 GCA_030144865.1 Tinospora cordifolia
GATGGAGATATTATTGGTCCCGAAGTATCAAATGTTGTTGTTACTAATGCATTTATGTTTTTAGCAAATTATACAAGATTAGATATTGATTTCTCTATCGAGTAACTTGCAAGACATGACTCTCACCAATTTGAAGAGATTGAAATAACATTAAATATTATTATGCTATCTTTGAGGATAAGTGATCTAAGTTATTTATATTTTTCTTCAAGAATGTTAAAGTTGGTTAGATATGCAGATATTGGATTTTTATCGAATCTTTACGAAGTACGGTCACAAAATGAGATATATTTTCACTTATGATAATACTATGATATAATAATGATCCATGAAGTGAACATTGGTTGTAAATTCTTTACATTACTATAAGATTTTGGTGACCTATAAAACAAGTCACGATGTATATGGTTGAGATTTATAATCCAACATATTTGAAGATCTTGTGAGTTATGTTCTGCTAAATATTGTATTACAACATTATAAGAAGATAGTACGATACACATTGCCCAATCAAAGGATGGATATGTAAGTGGATGACAGAGCCAAACATGTTTTCATCAAAAATTTCTCATGACACATGAGCTTCAGAAGAATAATGGAATTCATATTCAACAAATAAGATTGAGTGAAAATCTTGAAGACTTGCTCGTAAAAGTTCTGTCAAGCACAAGATTTGGATGTGATGACTGAAGTATGACAATAAAAGAAAGTCTACATATGTCTTCATGAGGGAGAGAATAAAGAGGAGTTATTGATTACTGCACTGTACTATTTTTCCCTTAGCTAAGGTTTTGTCCTACTGCGTTTTCCTTGCAAGGTTTTTAACAAGGCAGTTCTAACAATAGTATAAGACTCCAAAGAATATGTACTCTTTTTCTTTCTAGATTTTTGTCCCACTGAATTTTATCTAGTAAGGTTTTAATGATGCATATTTTCATATAAAAGGCATTCAAAGGGGGAGTGTTATAAATAATTTTATTAAATGCCTTTGTAACCACTCACTATTTAATATTTTCTAACCCCCAAATTGAAAAAGTCATTTAATATTATATCATGTAACCTATGGACATTTATATCTTTGTAACCACCATTATACTTATGTGTTGTAAATTATATTTATCAATCCATAATGACCAAGAGCCTATATAAAGGGGTGTATACATTATAAATGGTGTACCAAGGTTGAACTTCAACCTATTCTTAAGAGAATAAAAGCTCTCTCCCCTATTTCTATTCTCTCTCGTTCTCTTCTTATTTTATTGATCTTCTAGTAATTTTTCTTTTATTTTATAACAATTTTATCATTGTTGTTGTTGTTAATACGGGAGAATGACAATTGTAATTAAATAGTTAGTAAATTTGACATCTACGTAAGAAAAGCATAACTATTTCATGAGATAGAAAAGTTAAAAATAAATAAATTAAAATTTATTCTGTAGTTTATTATGAAACTACTCTTAATATTTTAATATTTTTAACAGTTTACCATTTAGTGCGAATGAATAATGTTAAAATTTACTGAATAAATAACAAAGAATTAAAAGATTTTAGTATTATAAATAGTATAGATGTCCTAAAACTTTAAGATCGACGAATTAGGGCTCGGTTCCTTACAACTTTTATAAGAAATTAAAGAAAGTGGACATAAAATTTCGTTAAACGTTTTAGCTATTTTTAGAGTTTCGAAATGGTATAATTTCCTCATTGTTTTCCCAAATCCCGAGGAACACCTGGCAGTAATGAAAATGATGGAACTTCTACACAGAATTGTATTTCATATGAGTCTCTTCTTCTCTTTCTCCCTCTTCCTTTGCTTTTCTTTTCTTTTTTTCCGTGACAAAGTCAAATCATCATTCCAGTCGCTGTTTATCCGGTGATTAAAATCTCCATTTATCACTCATTTTTTAATTATATCTAGCGAAAATTAGAGAAAAAAAATAAAAAAAATGGAAAGACAAAAAAAGGGCGGCAGTCAGATCTTTTTTATTTTTATTTATTTTTAATTTTTTATACTCAACAACGAGGGCAAAGTCTATATAATTGGTTATCATCTAGTCATCTTTCTTTGTGATCGAGTTATTAGAACATTCGGTTTGTTGAAGTCTGAAAAAATACTTTAATTAGAAAAGAACATATTTGCTTCATAAATTGGAGATAATGTTAGTGAAAAATTAAGATTAATAAAACTAATGTCAAATTACCCTAGAAATTAACGAACTTTTTTTTATTTTTTGAATAGCATATCAAAGTAATGATCCCATAACTATTAAGGGTGCCTAAAAGAATTCAAAGATTACGTGCAAGACTGGTTTTTCATAAGCGTGGACTCTCTTAAGACCATATTTATTACTTAATTTTTAATTAATCCAAATTGAATTACCCCTTTAGCTTTTAATATATGATTATCATTTTAGGTATTCGGCTGGGCTTTGAGGCTAAAGTAATTATTACTCTACTTGGTTGGTTAAAGCAAGTACAAAGCTAATTTAGAGTTACTAAAACTGAAACTTTGTCAATAATCATATATATATATATATATAATGATCCAAAGGTCTGTTTTCACAAAGTGTTAAAGTTAATCGTCTGGAATAAATGATGGATGAAGAGTATTTTCAAATGGGTTAGGTCCAATAATATCAATCATTATCCATCAACCTAAAAGCTAATATGGAGTGATGGGAATGTGACATCAAGTTGATGAGGTAAGATTTGAAAACAACAATTATTCTAGTTTTTTCAGTATTTATTTCTAATCCACAGGGTCTAAAATAACACAATATTATATAAAATAATGAAGATTTACACATAATAAGATATATTATGCTGTTATCACCCCCTTTTATTAGATCAAAACAACTAAATTCGTCAATATATCAGTGTTTTGAGGACATTTATTTAATATCTAGGTTAGAAGTGCGAGAATTCATGAATTTTGACGTAAAATCTCACTTTTCTTCCTTAATCCAATAGTATAAAATTATGGTTTGGTCATAGTTTTGGAATTATTTCCATCACTTTTCCCTCGTAATTTTGACCCATTCTTCCTATAAATCACAAGTCTACATGTTAGTAATGAGTTTACAATAAAAAATCCTCATAGAAAACTGTCATATAGCATTATTAAAATCAAACCTAAAAATCATTGGTGAAACAGTTCAAATTTTATACCTTATTGCCTAAACAACGAGCCTACTTTATGATGTTCATTCTCTTTTATCAGAGATTCGTTCCTCAAGTTTTCAGTGACTTTCTCCTCTCTTCACTTCCTATTTTCAACCTCCACCAAGCTCGCACCACACCTACTAACTGTGCCTCTCCACGAACAACCTAAAGTTGGTTCAAAATCGTGTTGAGAGCCTTATTTATTATAGGTAACTTTGGCATGCTGTTTGGGTGACACGTGATTCATATTATGACATAGTGTGAAAACGTGGTGAAAGGTGGAAATGGTTATTGCCACCTCATGCCCTTGATTGGACATGAAATGAAACGTGGCAGTCTTCATAGGTGTCCAAAGTTGCCACCTCACACTTGCACAACTGTTGCTACTGTGCAACTGGTATTGGTAGCCCACATTGTATGGGTTTTTCTTGACACGACACTTCGTTGGATATGTGGAAGACATGCATGGATAGGTGGCAACATGCACTGCCTGATCATGCTAACACTTGGCCAGAAAGAGACATGTATGCATCTAGGTGGCAGTCCAAAAGTTGAATCACCTTGGAAAATTTTTTGGGCTATTTTTGGCATTTGAATGGTGGTTAATTAAGCTACTTTAGGTGCATCAGATTAGCGCCTTTACAATTCATATGATATTCCATTTTTTCCTTTTTTTAATATTTCTTGTAAATTTAATCTTTTGCCCCTCATTTTCTTTCAAATTTCAAAATATATCCCAAATTCAAATATTTATACATTTTCCCCCCAAAATAACATATTTTACCTAAAAATCAATATTTTTCTTTCAAAAATCAAATATGTTCCTAAAACTTCATAATTTCTTTCCCAAAACTAAATAATTACCAAAAAATTTATATTTCCTCTCCAAAAATCATATTTCCTTCTTAAAAATCATATTTTCCACAATATTTAATGCATTCTTTTTCTTAAAAATTGTATTCCTCTGAACTATCTCCAAATAATAGATTTATTCAAAATTCCTCAAAAATTACATTCTCTTCAAGATCGTCAATCTCTCCCTCTTAAATAAGATTTTGTCATAGAAATTCGTATTGCAATACAAGATTTGAAAATTATCTTTCATATATTTTTCTCGTTCCCATGTATATTATTCATGTAATACCCGAAAATACGTACAAAGATTGATAAATAAAAATTCACTAAAAATGTTTTGAGTGCAATTTAAACTTCAGAAAATCCATGAAATCATGGTGCATAAGACATAAAATTTGATGTATGAAAGGATCGACGAACCAGAGCAAGACACAAAACTGCACACAAGAATAATGCTCTAGTTACCGCGGTAGTGGTTTTGACTACTATAGTAATGTGTGTGAAGTGCATGAAAACACAGAAAAAAGCATTGTTCTGGTTACCACGGTAAAGGATTTTGCTACCACGGTAATGCGACAAGTTTTGCTTACTGCGATAATGGGTTGGGGTTACTGTCGTAATGCGGGAGAATATATATGTGAAACGTTGCGCGAAAACCCTAATTGTCATCATTCCACATTGCAATCGTGTGCCTCCTTCCACGAACCAAAAACCAGTCACCCCAATCAACCTTCTCCTCCTCTCATACGCATTGTAGCACCCCACCTCCCCCAACCTATTTGTCCGGCATGCTATTGTCGCCCGCGAATCTCATTGGACATTCCTTTTGGGTCGTGTTAGAATCACTGCAAATGTACAGGATTGCAATAGTAATACATGGTGAAATACCAAATATTGTTATCTGGGAATGGTTTGTGATTAAAATCTTAAATCCCAATTTAATTTTAGTATTAACTTTATTATTAACTTTATTAAGGCTCAAAAACGAGAATTCAATACTTTAAACAAAATTTAAAAGGAAAATAAATAATTGCAGATTTGAAAACTATATTAACTAAGATTCTAGGATAGTAAAATATCATGTATTCACATTTAATGTTTATTTCAATTAATCTAAAATCTATTCTTGTAGGTTATAGCACTAGTAATAAAAACCCTCTCCCGAGGCGCCTTGATCCTATTAGTCAAATTGCCTAATACCCCTTCTTGAGGCATACAATTAATAAACTAATACATTAAATATAGAAATTATGTGCAACCTCCTATAGAATTATCAACTTCTCAGTCAATTAACTCTGATAGGTGTATACTCTGATTATCTAATTGTTAAACCTCTCTCTCGAGTTAGTTCCGCAATCTAAAATCAATTTATAGGTGGTCAATCAATAAAAAACATTAAGAACACGGAATATAAAACAATACCTTGAAAATAGATTAATCAAAACAAAAATCAAAGGGACTCTACGATCTAAATTACATCATAGAAATTAAAAGATTTAGCCAAACATAGCAGCTAATTCACTACACAAAGAATTAAATAAATAGAAGATCATACTATACAGATTTGACCTTGTTCTTCGTCTTCTCCCTTATTCTGGTCTTCTCTGTGTTCTAGTCGTCAATAGTATTTTTGAAGTAGCAACTCGAATAATCTTTCAAATATTGAAAAACCCTAATAATCATTTCCTATTTATAATGTCTAAACACTAATTAAAAGACCCTGAAAACAAACCCTAATCGCACGACCGCAGGCACACGGTGCTTAAAAAAATCCCAAAAATCCAATGCATTGTATTCCACTTTCACACAGTAGAACCGTGGTCCACCATAGCAGGAACGTGGTCCTGCATTGGCGCACCGAAATCGGTTCATTGTGTGCACTTTCGTTTCTTCATTTCCAATCATGCCATTGCATTATCACTTATTTACACATTTCCGCCATGGTAATTTTCAATTGTGCCCCTTAGCTTATCTGTTGTATTACCATTCTACCATTGCAATTTCATGCACCAAAAATTCACGCCTCACCAACTTCCAGTCGGGCCCATGCAATGCTTGTTAATTTACCATGCTACCATTGTTCTCATGCGCCACGCTCAATTCCTAATTCTTCCATTCCAGTCGAGCCCCTTCTCTTTGGCTTCTATTTACCATCTTGCCATTCCACTTTTCTTCATGCACACACATTATATTTGGGTTGGACCGAATTGATTGGGCTTTGCAATGTTGAATGGGCCTTTACTTTGTGTTGGATGGGCTTTATATATTATTCCATGTTTCATACTTCCTTCTTGTGTATACCTGTTCCCAAATATTTTGAATCTGCACAAACAATAAAAGACCTTTCTCAGACATTAAATTACAATTATAAATTATAAAAACTAAATTAAAATTATCTAATGTATATAAATGCATTCAACGATCTTATAAATGCTTATGTACATGTAACACCCAACCCCCAAGACATTGATTGTTTAGCTAATCACAAGGCGGGCAAGGGTCCGGTTACAATTTCAAGTACACAAATTATCTTTTTATTTCAATTATTCGAAGCCTTATTTATTTAAGTAACATATACTAAGGCAATTGCACAAAATATAAAAGAAAACTTTATAATTATTTACTTAATTCAATTAAAGAGAATATATAACTCCAATTTAAATAAAAAAGAAAACTATTATAGTGAAAATAATTCAAAACTTGGGTTTCATGTCCTTACATTGGATATAAAATAGAAAGTTTCTAAAACTAAGCATTCAAAATTTCAAACATGCTTTATCATGTGTTCAATTTCCTAAAAAGATAAGAAAGGAAGGATTGGCACATAGAACAGTGGATCATTCTTAAAACAACTAAATTACTAATTCAAATCAAAAACACATCCAAATTTAAATACTTATAAACAATTAAGCAATTCAAACAACGTCTTTGGTTATTGTTGACATTAAGACTAAAAGGGTTCAAATCCCTTGGTGTTCTTATCAAAACACTCTACTCTTGGATGGAAAGACAATTCATCTTGTCATATTATATTAGAATAAGGATCTCATGTCTATATTCCAAATACTTTAGTTTATACTAAACCACATCCAGTGATGAGACCCATATACACTAAATATATGTAAAGAACACCCATAGCATCATTTAGATTACTATGACAGTACGTGCTTAATGAACTTCAAAGTCTTAATTTAATTCACACATATTCATGAATCTAAAATCAGAATAATAAATCAAGAATAAAACATCTAAAAAGGCATGAAAACAATACATAACATACTTCATAATTCAAATCAAACCTAAATATGGAACTAGGCATGACATGATCTCATGAATGGTTAAACATGTAGACATGCTAAAACTAAATTTTAAATCATGAATAATGAAACTGAAATATGAAAGTATGCATGCAAAACTGATATTAAAACATGCACGAACATGCTATTAATCCAAACTAGTAAGGTAGGAGTTCAAGAAATCCCATCCACCTTTGATTGCTTAATCCCTTGCTTTGTATTCCAAGCTCTTTGATTCCTTCAACCTTGAAATCAAGTCTAATGGGTTATTCATGTATTTCTAACATTCTTAAATCATGTCCTAATGATTTCCATCTAACATAGCCTTTAATTGTGTATAAAAAAAATTACCCTAGATGAATCTTAGTACGGTCTTGGGTCTACGCACCATGGTAGAGTAAAAGATTACCATAATAGTCTGAGTGAAAAAGTGAAAAACAGGAAGTGCAGAAGCATTACCAAGGTAACCACTGGTTTTACAAGAGTGCAGTATTATTACCGCGGTAGGCTACCGCTGTAACCAGAGGAGTGTCCAGAAAATAGTTTCATTACCGCAATAGGCGACTGCGGTAATTAGAGGAGAGTTCATAGGAACAGAGGAAGACAGGCATTACCGAGGTAATGGTGATCACTACCGCAGTAACCAACATGAAAACTGGTTTTCTGTGTATGTTTCCCCCCTCCTTTGCTTTCCTACTACCTTGGCATCCTAATGGTTCGACTTCTAAACTATGAGACACAAAATAAAGGTTGAGATAGGATGATTATACCTCAGTTTGTGACTTCAAAACTCTCCGGTGGATCTACACTCCTTCAAGCACAAGATTGGTGATGAACACTCTATCTTTCTCCTTTACACTCTCAGTTTGCTATGTGGAACAACCAAGATGAAAAAGAAATGTCAAGAGAAAGGCTAAGAGAGCAAAAAGAAGGCTTGTTCATTCTTGCTGGGATGAAGAGAAGGTGTGCCAATGCTTGGGTTTATATAGATGTTCAATGGGTAAGGTTTGGAAGGTTTGAGGTGCTCCTAGTGTGGAACCTTTCCAAAATCTCAAATTTCTTGTTTCTCACACACTAAATAGTGGCAAGTTCGTGTTTTAGAAGTTGCTATATCATTTTGGAAGTTTCCTATAGTGAATTGGCAAGTTTATAATTCAACTTCGCACACTTTTAATCGCATCACCGTGGTAACCAGAACATGTTGTTTTCATTGAATTTTTTGGGCAGGGACACACTATCGAGGTAAGTTTTTCATTACTGCAGTAACCAGTGGAATGGCCATTTGTGGATTTTTGTGTTTCGTTCCGGTTTGCCTACCACTTCGTACATTTGATTGTACATGTTTTAAATCACAAATTCTGTGATTTTCTTGAGGTTTACTTTATTTAAATTATTTTATTTATTTGACAAAATTCTGGGGTACTACAATACATAATTATAAATAAATGTGACCTATTTCATATCTAAACCCATGCAAACATATATAATATATATATATATAATATTGTTAGTATGTAATGCAACTAACAAATACCCCCAAACTTAAAATATTGTTCGTCCCCGAACAATGACTCAACTCTAAAACTGACACACTACACCATATAAAGTTAAATTTATTTTCATTCATCATTGTCACCTCAATCTTCCATCCCAAAGTTCGTGATTCATTAACACTTTCCTAGAGTCATTCAGGTTGTCAAGATTTTCAGTTCATCTTCTATTCTTCCTCAACTTCACCCTCTCATCAGTTGGTATCTCAATCTTCCTAGACCTCGTAGATGATTTGCAGTTGTCATCCCACTCACAGAAATCCTCTCCTAATACCTAAGTACACAGACCCTCTCAATGTCCTCCTCTATCTATCCTCTACTCAAGTCAAACTATAGTTAGCATCAATGGTCTTTCTTTTAGGTTGTACCGTGGCCTGGCTCAAGGTACAAGTGTAATATGATTTTAAATCTCACTCCAGTGTATACTCATAGCAATAATAACAACCTATTTTATTTAATGTTCTCAATATAGCTTGATCCTTACTATTGAATCCCTTGTTGTTTTCGTTCATGCACACAACCTTGTTTTCACAGCTCCCCCAAACTTGTTTAATCACATATATTTCAAATTGTACCCACATGTACACTCATACAAAAGTAGGAAGCTCAACTTTCATTGACAATACTGAAATGCTAAATAAATAACTTTTTTTCTCTTTTCTTTCATTTTTTTAAAACAGTATAAAAAATAGAAACAAAAACTGAAAACATATGTATCTCAATGTCAGCATCCCCTCTTTCTTTCACATCATCAGAATAAGCAGTATTATAACCATAAGTGCATACAAATAGGTTCAATTGAAATATGCATAAAAGGATAGAGTGTTTATATATAATGTTTAGATTCATAATAAGAAAATAAGCTTTAAGGCTCAAAATTGGCTGCAAAGGATTATAAGTGCTAGTACTGACCTTTTAAGCTAAAACTCAAAAAATGATGATCTGCATCATTTCCCTCCTAGAGTCATTCCTAAGTAGTGTTCAAGATAGACTTGATTATTTCAAGAGTCTATGAGAAATTCTCTCCACTTGTGATTTGGTTTTCACTCCTCACTTTCCTCAGTTTTTAGATTTTCAATTTATCTAAGACTATAGAGTATTCTATTAAGGTCAAATTTTGGACAAATCGAGTACACAGACTATTTGAAAGTACCCTAGTTTTTTTTGTCTCATCACACTAAAGGAATTTTCAATTTCATAGGTCACTTAGTGAAAATTTTCAAAAATATGACAGGGATCTGGCCTAAGTAACTCCTATATGCTTTAAATGCTCATGTCTTAAAACTAATATGCTCCTGTATCAACCCTAAATAAATAATCCTGATATCTACATGTAATGAAAGAATTTCGATATTAAATAATTATGTGTTATGCCCATATATATGTAGTTTAGAATCAGTAATGCACATAATTTTATGTAAAATTAAAGGAAAAATAACCTCAAATTGAAGAATCTTCAATGCACACGCCCATACTTAAACTGTACCTTGTCCCGAAGAGAATAATTTACTATGCCGCACACATGGAGGATAATCTCATTCATAAAACTTGCATATAACAAAAAGAAAACAAGTATTACAGAATATTTAACTAAAATGCATGCATAATTTTTTTTTGACTAAACTAAAATTCATGCATACTTAGGAAATTAAATTATTCTATAACAAAAACAAAAATAAAATAAACAAAAAATAAAAACCAACGGGTTGTCTCTCACTAAGTGCTATGTTTAACGTCGTTAACTCGACGTGAATATGGGTTAACCGAAGCCCAATTTGTTGATCTTGCTGAACACTTGGCTTTGGGCAATTCTTGCTTTATAATGTCAGGTGGTTGCTTATAATTCAGCAATGGGTGAGGTGACTGTTGCGTAGGAATTTTTTTGTTCATGAACAACGTCATGTAGCTCTTTAATAGCATAGATAGGCTTCCAATGTGCTTGTCTGGCCTTCCCTTTAGCGGATTCAACGTCTTTAACTTTAATATCAGGAGGTTTGGGCTTTTCAATCTCTATCTTAGTGTGATCTTGTACCACATTAACCTTCTTGCATTCTTGAACTTCAGTTGGCAGCCTTACAGATTGATAGATGTTAAAAACTACTCGGTCTTCATTCACTCTCAGTGTGAGCTCTCCCCTGGCAACATCTATGAGGACCTGACTAGTTGCTAAGAAGGGTCTCCCAAGGATCAAAGGTATCTCCCCATCCTCTTCCGTAGCGAGAACAGTAAAGTTAGTTGGGAAGATAAACTTATTCACCTTAATGAACACATCTTCAATAATCCCTTGTGGATAAGTGATAAAACGATCTGCAAGCTAAAGAGTAATATTGGTTGGCTTGATCTCTGATAGGCCCAACCATTAGTATATTGAAAGTTGCATGAGATTCATACTGGCCCCCAAGTCACATAAAAACTTTCCAAATGTTTCTTTGCCTATGCTGTAAGGAATAGTGAAACTTCTTGGATCTTTTAGCTTCTGTGGCAGTTTCCTCTGGAGGATGACACTACACTCCTTTGTGAGCTTTACGGTTTCATAATCCTCCAATTTGCATTTCTTTGCCATTATTTCCTTCATCAATTTTGCATAATTGAGCATCTGCTGCAGGGCCTCTACGAATGGAATATTAATGTGAATCTTTTTAAATATTTCTAGAACCATGCAAACTGATCATCTACATTCTTCTTATAAAACCTCTGTAGAAAGGGCAATGGAGGAGGTTCACGGTATTTGCTACCTTGAATAGTTATACCAAGAAAGTTTTTTTTCTTCTATACCCCATCAACAGGCACTGTATCAGTTGGCTCTGTAAGAACGGGCCCCTTGGAATGGGTAAGCTCATCAACCAGCCTAGAAGGGCTGGAGGGAATGGGTGGACTCTTGATCTCTTTGCTGCTACTTGTGAATATGACGTTGCAGCTTTCTTTTGGGTTGACTTGAGTATCACTAAGGAAAGAGCGTCGCTGCTGATTAGAGAATGCTTGGGCTAACTGTCCCATCTGAGTCTCAAGGTCCTTCATTGTAGCATTGATGTTCCCTACTTGAACTTCCAACCTTGAAACTCCGTTATCATTATGACCAATTCTCCCATTCAATTATTTAAAGAAACGAGATTGCGTAGTTATGATCTCATCTTGTTTGTCCTCCATAGATGGTCCCTTTTTAATTAGGCTCCGCTGAGGGACATAACTTAGTGGGGCTTGCTAGACGCTTTTGTTATTGGCATAAGAGAAGTTTTCATGTTGACAGATCTGCGGATGATAATATTGAAGAGTATTGTACCCCTATTGTTGACCTTGATAAGTATTGAACCGGTTCACCACATTCAGTTTCTCTATAGATACTTCTTGAGTAAATGATGTTTTGTGTGCTTCTGCTATAGCCAAAATAAATTGGTTCTAAAGAGCCTGAAACTGTTTGTTACCCAATTTCTCAGTCAATGAATTCATTTGGTAGGTCATGGAAGCTATTTGGGCCTAAAGAGTTGTAATCTAATCAACCTCATGTACTCCACCCCTTTTGAAGGAGCCTCTTTCTGTTCCATGGCCATAGGCGTTAGCCGCCATATCTTCAATAAGATGAGTGGCCTCTGTAGTAGACTTTCCCATAAAGGAACCACCAGCCGCTAAATCAACCAAGGCTCGAGTAGGTGGTGTCAAACTACTGTAGCCATGCCGAGGATATCTTCTCAATAAGTCTTTAAATCTCTCCCAAGCTTCATAGAGAGACTCGAAATTGAACTGCTTGAATGAACTAATGAACTAATTTCACCCCTCAGTTGATGAACTTTCGCAAGAGTGAAATACTTATGTAGTATCTTCTGAGCCATCTCTTTCCAATTGGTGATGCTACCTGGTAGGAGAGTTTGCAGCCATGTCCTTGTCTCGTCCCTTAAAGAGAAGAGAAAAAGTCTCAATCTCAGCTGATCTTCAGTCACACCATTCATCTTGATTGTATCATAAATTTTCATGAATGAATTCAAGTGTGCCATCAAATCTTCAGTAACCAAACCCCCAAATTGTTGGTGTTGTACCATAGTAATCAAAGAAGGCTTCAACTAGAAATTGTTGGTGTTGATGGGTGTGCAAACAATTCCTGAGTAATTACTACTCAACATGGGCTTAAAAAAGTTCCGGAGTGGTGTTTCACTATTAGTGTCAACTGCAGATCTACTACTCTTAGCTATATTAGATCTATGACCATTAGCCTCCAACTGAATTTGCCAAAATGTTTTGAACAAGTCTGGATTGTTTAGCCCAAATGTCTCTCTGTTCATCCAAAACTTGAAACACCACCAGCAAAGCAAAAAGATCAAGTTTAGCTAGCCAACAGATTGAATAATAAAAAGAATAAAATAAAATAAAAATGACTTAATTAAAATGTAACCAATTTCAATTAGTTCTAAGATTATTAACACCACTCCCTAGCAATGACGCCAAAAACTTGTTGGGATCACTACAAGTTTATAGGATCGCAATAGTAATACATGGTGAAATACCTGATATCGTCCTCTAGGAACGGTTTATGATTAAAATCTTAAATCCCAATTTAATTTTAGTATTAACTTTATTAAGGCTCAAAAACGAGAATTCAATACTTTAAACAAAATTGAAAAGGAAAATAAACAATTTCTGATTTAAAAACTGTATTAATTAAGATTTTAGGATAGTAAAATATAATGTATTCACCTTTAATCTTTATTTCAATAAATTTAAATTTTGTTCTTGTAGGTTATAGCACTAGTAATCAAAACCCTCTTCTGAGGCACCTTGATCCTATTAGTCAAATTGCCTAATACCCCCTCCCGAGGCGTACAATCAATAAACTAATGCATTAAATATAGAAATCATGTGCAACCTCCTATAGAATCAACAACCTCTCAGTCACTTGACTTTGATAGGTCTATACTCTTATTATACAATTGCTAAACCTCTCTCTAGAGTTAGTTCAACAATCTAAAATCAGTTCATAGGTGGTCAATCAATAAAAAACATTAAGAACACATAATATAAAACAATACCTCAAATATAGATTAATCAAAATAAAAAATCGAAGGGTCCTATAGTCTAAATTACATCCTAGAAATTAAAAGATTTAGCCAGACATAGCAACTAATTCACAACACAAAAAATTAAACAAATAGAAGATCATACTATATAGATTTGATCTTGTTCTTCGTCTTCTCTGTTGTTCTGGTCTTCTCTGTGTTTTGGTCGTCAATAGTATTTTTGAAGTAGCAACTTGAATGATTTCTCAAATATTGAAAAACCTAATAATCGTTTCCTATTTATAATGTCTAAATAGTAATTAAAAGACCCTAATCACATGACCGCAGTCACACGATGCTTCAACAAATCTCAAAAATCCAATGCACTATATTCCACTTTCACGTAGTAGGACCGCGGTCTACAATAGCAAGACCGCAGTCCTACGTTGATTCACCAAAATCGGTTCATTGTGTGCGCTTCTGTTTCTTCATTTCCAGTCATGCCATTGCATTATCACTTATTTACACATTTTTGCCATCGCAATTTCCAATCGTGCCCCTTAGCTTATCCGTTATATTACCATTCTGCCATTGTAATTTCATGCGGCACGCCTCACCAACTTCCAGTCGAACCCATGCAATGTTTGTTAATTTACCGTGCTGCCACTGTTTTCATGCACCACACTCAATTTCCAATTCTTCCATTCCAGTCGAGCCCCTTATCTTTGGCTTCTATTTACCATCTTGCCACTCCACTTTTCTTCGTGCTCTTCATGCATAAATAACTGGCCTTTCTTGAACGGGATAACCCATCTCCCTTTCAATGTTTAGCTTTACTTGGGAAAAGACTTACTAACTATCAACTCAACTTATAATCTTCATATCTAAACAAAACATTTGAAAGCATATATCTCTTTTGAAAACATTTGTAGTTCCAAATAGTTTCAAATTTAAAAATCGAAGGTGGGGCATTCTAAGTTAACTCGAAGTAAATGTATTACATGATGAGTCAACTCTTTTGAACTGTGTCCAAGGCACCTACAACCTAGGCTCTGATACCAAGGCACCTTCGCTATTAGAGTAGTTCCTTTCATCCAGTAACCTACCAACTGAGTTGTGATACCACCTTTGTAACACCCTGCCTGCTCCACCCTATTTATCCAGCATGTTATAGTAATGTTCAAATCTCGCTGGACATTCTTTTTGGGCCGCACGGGAGGCAGACAATGTTTTCATGTCACTTTTCTATCTCTTTTCTTTCTTTTTCTAAGTCTCAACTTTTGGAGACTTCCTAGGTAATAATTACTCATACATTGATTCCATAAAACACAAGTGAAATCATTAATATAAATAAATCTGCATCATTTATTTGATAATCAAATATTCAAGAGTTACAAACCATTCTTGTATATTACAGTGGAAAATATCTTTAAACATTGACAAAGGACTTAGGGCTAACATGCCAGACTTAAATACATTATGAACTTTGAAAAGTGAACTTTGGGTTAAAACCATTACGCAACCTCGTTCTTTAGTTTTCTGAATTGTTAGAAAAGGAGGGTGAGCTCGAAAGCCTAGTGGATCTTTCCAAAGATTTAAGTCATTATTTCAACCAAACAAACTATGCATGTCAAAACACTTTTGTATATTAGGTGATTCAAACAAATCTCTTGCTTACAGTTGACATTAAGACAGAAATGACTTTTTTCTTCGACATTTCCCATTAGGTTCTAGAATATATAAAAAAAAATCCTTGTAGGCCAGTTACCTATTTATAACCCTATCTCAGGGGTGATGTCTTCACTCAACTACCAACCCCTCTAATCGAGACTCGCCTTGGGTTGGGAAATACCCACGATGATGCTAGGCTACTGCGACAGTATTGGCACCATTGCCCCGGTACGTGGTTATGATCTTTATTAATTTCTTTTTAGTGATAAATCATACAATAATTAGATTAAATCAAACATACGATATGTAAGCATGGTAGTAGTCATTCAACAATATTCTTGAGCATGGTTACATAATTCATGTTAGCATAGATATCATGCGTCATTATTCTAAGCATATGTAATCACACATATTCACAGCATATCAAGTCAAATATATCATATGCGTATCATATTCATATTCAAAACACAAGCACACATGCAAGCTTCATTAAAATTGAAATAATAAAATAAAACTTGGAATTCATCTCCACCTCATACGCTTAATCCCTTTGAAGCTGAAAATCCAAGGTCTTTGATCCTTCAACCATAGTTTGCACCTTCAAATTTCTCTAGTTGCTCAACACAACTTCCAACATAAAATTTGTGTAGAACTTCGTTAGTCCACCTTCCTATTACTCTAATTGCTATTTAGAACAAACCAAAGAATGAAAAAGATACCAAGAGGGAGGTAGAGAGAGCAAGAAGTGACTTATCTAGTTCTTGTCGGGATGAAGAAAATAGGAAGAGGTGCGGGGTTTATACAGAATTCTAATAGGTAGGAATTGACAAGTTTAAGGTGTTCCCAATGTAGGAAACTTGCTAATTTGTGACACCTTAGAATTTTACGAGCGCTTACACACATTGCAAGTGAATATAAAATAAAACATTATTTTGTAAAAAATAAAAATTTCAAATAAAATAACAAAAAGAAAAAAAATATATTTATAATAATAATAATAATAATAATAAATAAATTAGAATCATGTTTCGTTTAAATATAGATATAGACTATGTTTTAAAAAAATAAATTATTTTAAAGCTTACTCGCACGAGTGATGCAAAATTAAAAATAGATTACTTGATTGAAAAAGAAAAATAATGTAAAATAAGAAAGAAAAACGAATTAGAAGATTAAAAAAAAAAAGAATTTTTTGGAAAAAAAAAAAAACCAACAAATCGGTGCTCTGGTTTTGGCAAAAAAAAAAAAAAAAAAAAGGAAATCTCGTGAAGCATCACGAAAAAAAAAATCTGGAATATGCTGGAACGACGAAGAATGATCCGGAAGAAGAAAAAAATGTTGAAAACGTGATTTGAAATGGTGGTTTTGGAGCAGACGATCGAACAAATGAAATGAAGAAGATGGAACCAGAAAAATTGAAACAAAAAAAAACAGCAGCTGAAGATGTGCGCTGCAGCTGCCTTGTTCAAACGAAGAGGAACGACGATCTAGGTTGCTGGTTGATCTTGAAGAACAGAGGAAAACAGAGGAACGAAAGAAGAAGAAGAAGAAAACCAGCAAAGTGCTGGGTCTTTGCAGCAGCAGCAGTCGCACGAACAAGACGAAGCTGCAGCAGTGGGTGTGCGATTTGGATTTTCTTTGTTGTTTGCCGGCTATGAGGTGATACAATCCGCGATAAAAAAAAAAAAGAATTTAGGGCTGGTGTGTTTGGTGATTTGGAGCAAGAACGACAGTGAAGAACATGATTTCTGGGTTTTTGATTTGTGCATTTTAGATTTAGGGCCTTGCTGGTCGTGATTCAAAGAAGAGGAAAGTGCAAAAAATTTCGGATTTGTGTGTGAGCTGCTGGTCCGTGATGATGAAGAATGAAGACGGACTGCTTTGGGGTTTTTGCTCTATGTGTGTATGCTGCCTGCTGTCCGTTTTATGCACAAGGAAGAGGAAGATGAAGAACGAAAAGATGAGGAGCTGATAGGCGTGGTTGCAGCTGGCCGTGAAGGAGAAGAATGAATAACAGAGGAAGAAGATGAAGAATGATGAACAACTTTTGTGATTCAGGGCAAAATTGATTGGGTTTTGGTTGTGTTGTGTGCGGTCCGTTTTCTGCACAAACTAGAAATCCGATTTCGTGTGTGTTATGATCGTGAAGCATGACGAAAAACCAGAAATGGGTTGCATTCTTGGCCATGACAAATAGAAAGAAAGAAGAACAAAAATTTGATTTTGTGTTTTATGGTGTTGAGGATTAAATTTTCTGCTGCTTGACTGTGAAGAAAGAAAGATGGTGCACAAGAGTAGTTGTTGGATTTTGAGTCATTATTGAGGGAATTGAATAAATCAATTTGGGGGTTTTGTCCAATTGGAATTTTGACGATCGAACAAGAGGATGGAAACAGAGATCTGTGTGAGTTGCTGGTGCATGGTTACGATCTGCGCAAAGAACGAACGAGACAAGGGGTTCGCCATTGGACGTCGTTCATGCCAAGATGATGATGAACGATGCCTAGTCGTGGACTCCTAATTGAAAGGTATAATTTGAATTTTAAATTTTAGATAGCGTGAAAATTATTTTTAGATGATCTTAGATGAGAAAACAAAAATATAATTAGAAATTTAGAACTTTATTGACTGTTTTAGTAAAAATATTATTTTTGATGCTTGTGAAATTTAATAGATGTCTAGAATATAAATATCAAAGCTTAGAAAATTTGAAGTTTTGAATATTAGAAATCTAATTTTATTTAAAAGTTAAATGTAAATAATAAATATTAAAAATTTTATTTAAATAAAAATTTATTAAATTATTTAAGAAAAGTCTTTAGGTGAAATAATTTTATTTTAGAACATAAAATTTACGATATCTATAATCTAGATTTAATATCTTGAATAGGAATAATTTATATCAAAAGATGTAGTTTAGGAAATTTCATATGATAAAATAGAAATTCGGAACTTAGTTCAAATATT
Organism: Tinospora cordifolia; assembly: GCA_030144865.1. Taxonomy (NCBI): domain Eukaryota; kingdom Viridiplantae; phylum Streptophyta; class Magnoliopsida; order Ranunculales; family Menispermaceae; genus Tinospora; species Tinospora cordifolia. The sequence continues at coordinate 18,487 of JAJIYU010003949.1, forward strand.
AGATATAAAATTCTTATTTTAGGTGAAAAAAAAATTTATTGAACGTAAGTAAATTATTTTTAGAACCCAAAAGTAAGTTTTAGTATTTTTATTAGTTCTAATCTAAATAAATTTATTTAGAAATAAATAAATCATAGAAGCTTGAAATTTAATTATGAGAGTTTCATTTTTAGATTAAAAGTTTAAATTAGTAAAAATATTATTTTTCTAAAATAGGCTGAGAGATATTTTTAAACTAAATTAGATAAACACTGAAGATCTAGAAATAAATAAAAATGATTTTTATTGTAGTTTTAGAGACCTTATTTTAATCTGAATAAAATCTAAATAGAATTAGTTAAAATTGATATTTAGACTTTATAATTATTGTAGAAATTATTTAAGCTTAGAAATAATTTTAAATGAAATTGAATGTGAATTAGGAACTTAGAAAGTTTTGTTGATTGCTAAATTTTAGATATTATAATTTTAGAGTATCGAGTATCTAGAAGGAAAGTAAGGTGGCCCTGAAGATCTGCGGAATCAGGTGAGCGTGATTTCCTTGCTCATACATATTATATGGATTTAAAACTCAAAACATTTGTTTGAATAGTTCTAGGTTATTAGAATTATATTAGGAAATTGATTGAAATTGTTTGGTATGTTTGAATGATGTGTGATGAATGATTATTTAATTATTACATGCATGAATAGGAAAACATGTATTTAGAATCGATCCCACCTTTGACTGTACAAGAATATGTGGAGCTTAGTATGTCTGGAAGCACGGGAGAACGTTCTTTTGCTGATATTATTACCAGTATTAGGTATTGGGTCATTCATAGCATTACTATACCTTCCCTATTCATTGCGGGTTGGTTATTCGTCAGCACGGGTTTAGCTTATGATGTGTTTGGAAGTCCTCGGCCAAACGAATATTTTACAGAGAGCCGTCAAGGAATTCCATTAATAACTGGTCGTTTTGATCCTTTGGCGCAACTCGATGAATTTAGTAGATCCTTTTAGGAGGTCCCAATGACTATAGATCGAACCTATCCAATTTTTACAGTGAGATGGTTGGCTGTTCACGGACTGGCTGTACCTACCGTTTCTTTTTTGGGGTCAATATCAGCAATGCAGTTCATCCAACGATAAACCTAATCAGAATTATAATAGATTTATGACACAATCCAACCCGAACGAACAAAATGTTGAATTGAATCGTACCAGTCTTTACTGGGGGTTATTACTCATTTTTGTACTTGCTGTTTTATTTTCCAATTATTTCTTCAATTAATAGAAAAACATTCTTTTTTCTTTTATCCCATTCGGAAGTAGCTCATCTCATAAATATCCATGACTGTTGTTTATGTCTCTAGCATGACCACTTGATAAAATGTGGAGGGCAGTGGGTAAATGGCCGATACTACTGGAAGGATTCCTCTTTGGATAATAGGTACTGTAACCGGTATTCTTGTGATCGGTTTAATAGGTGTTTTCTTTTATGGTTCATATTCTGGATTGGGTTCATCCCTGTAACAATCGTATGAACTGGGTTGTAGACATGAACAAGTAAGAACTCGACGGGACTGCGCCCTTCGAAGGGCGCAGTCCCGTCGAGTTCTTACGATACTTTGATTCACTCCATAACATAAAAGTTCGAAATTCATCCAGTCAACATAATCAACGTAATCATAATAAGAGTCTTTTTTTCTGCATAGTATACATTATGATTATTATGTTATGATGAAATCAGATCAGAAGAGAGGGAATCCATCAATTTTCTGGATGACAAAATATGGATTTCTGTAGATGGATGAGATATCATGTAAACAATTTCTAGACTAAAAAAAACCCCATTATTCTATTTTTATATTTGATTATCTCACATCAAAATCTTATATATTTTTTTTACTATTTGACTATACATAATTGTATCGATGAACAAGAATTTCGCTCTTTTTTATCAACTTAATTACTGTTGATAAATTCACGTATCTAGAAATTCATTTCAGACAATTGAACTTTCTCAAACTGTTTCTTTTTAAGAACCAAAAATATTTGTGCCAAAATAACAGATGCGAAGAAGAAAAAAAGCCCTTGGACGCGTGAGGGATCTTGAAGCACTATTTCTGCATCGCCCTGACCAAATCCACCCACATTGGGATTACTAGTTAATGGTTGATCAAGCTTGATAGATTCACCCTCTGAAACAAGAAGTTCTGGTCCTGGAGGTACAATATCAACCACTTGGTGTCCATCCGAAGCCTCCGTTATGGTTATTTCATATCCCCCCTTTTCTTTACGTACAATTTTGCTTACGATACCTGCTGCTGTAGCATTATAGACTGTATTGTTACTCTTGCTCCCATCGGGATAAATCTGACCCCTTCCCCTGTTCCCGCCCACATATATAGGATATTTTAAGAAGTGAACGTCTTTCTTAGTAGTGGGGTCCGGGGAAAGAATAGGAAAGGTGATTTCACTATATTTCTGACCAGGAACAGGACCTATCACAAGAATATTCTTTTTTGTGGGGCGATAACTCTGAAAAGACAAATTGCCCATCTTTTCTTTCATCTCGGGAGAAATACGATCAGGAGGGGCCAATTCGAATCCCTCAGGTAAAATCAGAACAGCCCCCACATTCAAAGACCCCTTTTTCCCATTAGCAAGAACTTGTTTTACTTGCATATCATAAGGGATTTTAACAACTGCTTCAAATACAGTATCGGGAAGTACCGCTTGTGGAACTTCAATATCCACGGGCTTATTAGCTAAATGGCAATTGGCGCATACAATACGCCCAGTCGCTTCTCGTGGATTTTCATAACCCTGTTGTGCAAAAATGGGATATGCGTGTGAAATAGATGTCCGAGTTATTACATATATAATGATCGATACGGAAATGGATCGAGTCATCTGTTCCTTTATCCAAGAAAAGATATTTCTATTTTGCATAGTCCAATCATTGATCCCAAAATTTCTACAATAAATTAGGTAGTTTGCTAATAGAGTTCCCTATCCACGATTCCGCTATTTTACTGGAAAAATCTTCCTGGATTCCAGGAAGAATCTCCTGGATGGGTAGAAATATAAAGAAAAAGTGAATAAGATTTTGAATGGTTTGTTTATGTACGAAGTACCAAACATTAGGATTGGGTCCATATCAATGGATCATTCTTTAGTCATTCATTGAATGATAAATCACTACAAGTGACGGAGATAGACGATTTAAATAACGGAAGATCCAATATTTTAAAATTGTATCTAGAACGACTGGAAAAGTGGAAACAAGACCAGATATAATTTGCTCATTATGAGCAAATCCAAAATCTTTGTAGACAGAACCAATCATTAGTTCCCAACCATGAGGCGAGTGGAATCCGATACATAAATCGGTTAATAAAAGAATAGAAAAAGCTTTTATTGTGTCACTTAAGTTATAAAAAACTTCTCGAACCCAAGAATTTAAAATGACAAGTTCTTCATTACCCAGAATAGAATAACCACTTAGAATAGCGAAACAGATTATATTTGTCGAGAAGTGTAAAATGGTATGAATATGACCCTCATTGTGCATCTTGACCAATTGTATCGTTTCTTTGTGGATTCCTATACGAAGCTTTTGCATATGTGGCTCCGGGTATTCCTTTATCATTTCGTCCAAACGGAATAGTTCTTCTAATTCTATGAATTCTTCTAGAACGCCATTTTCTTGAATATCGTTCAAAAAAGTTTCGGATCGCTTAGTATTCCACGAATTAGTAACCCAAGATTCCAGACACTTATTCAATGAGAGAGAGATCCACCAGGGCAAAAACACTATAGATACAAGATATAGGAGGGGGGTGAATGCTTTCTTTTTTTTCTTTTTTGGCATTTTGAATCTGTGCAATTGTTAATAAACCACTGCATTCGTCGACTCTATCCGATCTGAGATCTCTATGAAACAAAGTAGACTTTTGACTATTATGAAAGGGTTGATTTATTTTACATATGCCTAATACACCTAAAAAAGCATTTTGGTGGCCAAAAACCACTTCGGTTTCTGGTTGTTCTATATACGTCTGCTTTTGCCCAAATCGGCGTTCTGAACTTCAGTTAAGTTATATAACAAAGAGGATTCTTGAGTTACTTCCCTAATGATGAGAAAGCATTCATTCTTTCATGTCAAAATACTTCAATGGGTACGCGCAAGAAATAGGCCAATTCAGCAGCTTTTTGTTCAATTTCTCGTGGAGTCAAATTCTCATCAGTACGAGTCAAGGGAATGGCCCCCCGGCCTCTGATTTCCATATAAAGGACACGACGAGAATAAAGACCCTCTTTAACCTCCATTCTAATCGATTGGATATCTCTCATAAAGAATCTAAGGAAGATGCGACGATTTATTCCAGGGAATCCCCAACGAAAAATACACACTATTCCCTCTTTTCTATCGAATCGATCATAACCACTACCCACATTCCACGAAATTGTGCACCACAAATAGGAGCTAATGAACAGACCCGCGATCCCATAAAAAGACATCACGATCCCTTGGGGAAAAAAAAGGATTTGTTGAGACGGAAATAAGGATATCAGATTCCTACCAAGATAACTAGAAGTTCCAACCAATAAGAATCCTAGTGAACCTAAAAAAAGGATACAGGCCCAGCAGAAATTACTTGTTTTTCGAGACCCCGTTTTAAGTTCTATCAATATACGTTCCGATCGCCAGTTCATATTAGATCCAGTTATATTTTATTGGAATTGAGAGAATAACCCAAATGAATAAAAAAAAGAGCATCCCCTTTATATGATCTCACTATGGATATCCACATACATATGGATACATTGACTTTCCATTTCAAACCTTCGTCAATCTATTTGAAAAGAGCTATAATGCATTTATCCACCTATCATGTCATGTTTTCAACAGCCTTTTTTCTTTCATTTGTGTTCGGGAGAAAAGTCACATATATTCTACTAAACGGATATCCGTATTATGATCCAAGTCTAAGTCTTGAAAAAAAAAAAGAATTTGTCGGATCTAGACAATCTTGTTTTTTTGAACATGAAGAGATAAAGAAGCCATTGCAATTGCCGGAAATACTAAGCCTACTAAAGGCACCAAAATAGAGGGGAAGTCGAGAATTGTCATAGAATGGATACCTCGATTGAATATTTGTACCTGTTCTAAAGATATATTAGAATATTATAATAAGTATATCCATTATAAGTATATAATAATAGGTGCAAGGAGTGTAGAACTAAATAAGTGTAACTATTCACTTTTATACATGAATACATGAAATATATGTATATGACATACATATTATTATGTATATGACAATTTATATATATGACAATTTATATATATGACAATCCACTTTATTATTCTTGTTCTCTTTGTCCTTATCTTCGAATTTTCAAAATCTAATCTAATAAAATAAATAAATAAAATAAAATTTGAAATAAAGAATTAAAGAAAAGAGTTTCTTAAAAGTTAAAAGTTGTCAAAAGATTCTAACGAATCTGATCAAACAAGGATTCCTAGTGAAAACCAGAGTTCTCAGGGGATATATAAAATATTTCTATTTTTTTCTTTACTATATTTGAATTATTCTAGATATAGAATATAAATATGTTGAAGGGAACATGAAATTCTTTTTATTTTCCTAATTTCGAGAAGAAAGAATTCACTCTTTAACTCTTTATACTATAAGAGTATTCCTGATTACTAATCAGGAATATAGGTAGTTAGAAACTGGATCCCGAGGAAATAATAAAAAGTAATTATCCGAAACTTCTGATCCTTTCTACAATTTCATTTTTTTTTATTGATTTTTTTATTCCGATAAGAATAAGATACACAAAATACCTATTCTCCACAAATAACTCAATTGAATGCTCTACGTGATTGAATTTTTATTCAAAGGAAAAAAATCATGAAGCTGAAATAACTCACTCAAAATACCTTTTAAAAGATTACGCGGTACGATTGGATCGAATAAGCCCTTATGGAATAAATACTCAGCTTATTCGTGCTCTAGCTAATTGTCCACCTTTTCCAAGTGTGATTTCTATGTTATGTATGGCCATGCCTAAGGGCATATCGGTTGAAGTAGATTCTTATTTTTGATCAATCAAAACCCCTTCCCAAATTGTACAAGCTTCTTTCAAAGCATATGGCTTTATGGATTTATATGATGATATCTAAACAGATGGATCTTATATGAATTGTATGATGAAGTACCACATGAGTGGATATATAGGAATCCAAATCTGTCTAATCACTCATGTTATGATCTTTTACATCCTAGGTCTCCCCGTTCCGTCATCTGACTTATGTTTTGCATGTAGCATTCAAACCGAATGACTCTATGAAATTATGTCGATACTTCCACATATTACGGGTAATATAGGAGACATATCTATTTTCCCCCCGGGGGTAGAATTACCACTGCTTAGCTTTCAATTCACCTCTGACCATCAAATAAAATGTGAATAACCCGTCTTCTTCTCTTTGAAACTAAGGGCGCTTCTAGCTCTGTCGGTGCTTCAAACAATTTTGTCTTCTCCATATTACCATATCTCTAGAGTCAATAATCTTACATGAAGAACTACTGAACTCAATCACTTGTTATCGTTACTCTTCAATTTTTTGTTGAAGTCTATTCCATAGAAGTACTCAAATTGGATCAGTGATTGATTTCTATGTTTCGTCGTAAACCTAATTGGTTACTCCAATCACATAAATCAATAGTTCAAACCGCACTCAAAGGTAGGGTATTTCCCATTGAGATAGGAACTTTTGTACCAGAAACAATGGTATCTCCAATTATAGCCCTTCTGGGATGTAAATATATCTCTTCTCACCATCCCTATAGTGTATGAGACAAATGTATGCATTTCGATTAGGGTCATATTCTATGGTTAGGATTCTACCATATATGTCTTTTTCATTCTTGGAATGGGTAAAATAGTGTTCATCATGGAATTGATCAACAACATTGCCAAAGCTCATGGTAGCGTATCCGTATTTGGTGGATTTGGCAAACGTACTCGTGAGGGAAATGATCTTTACATGAAAATGAAAGAATCTGGAATGATTAATGAACAAAATATTGTAGAATCCAAAGTAGCGCTAGTCTATGGTCAGATGAAAGAACCTCCGGGAGCTCGAATGAGGGTTGGTTTGACTGCCCTAACCATGGCGGAACAATTTTGAGATGTTAATGAACGAGACATACTTCTCTTTATTGACAATATTTTTTGTTTCGTCCAAGCAAGATCTGAAGTCTCCACTTTATTAGGCAGAATGCCTTCTGTTGTAGGTTATCAACCTACTCTTAGTACAGAAATGGGTTCTTTGCAAGAAAGAATTACTTCTGCCAAAAAAGGATCCATAACTTCTATTTAATTAATGACTCAGGTCGTGGGGTTCAAAAAGCAATCGATATTTCACGATCAAAGGTGTAGTACTGCTTATAGTAAAAGGTGTAGTACTGCTTGTAGTAGCGGTCCTTATATATTGTATTAACAATCGAAATATGGTCGAAAGAAAAAATCTCTATTTGATGGGGCTTCTTCCTATATCTATGAATTCCATTGGACCAACAAAGGGTAGTACAGGAATATTCACCTGTTGTCCATAAACTACGCCTTTCAGCCTGATCTTAGGCACTTACTCACCCCCCATGGACGAACCTTGCGGGGGAACCCTTAGGTTTTTGGGGCATTGGATTCCCACCAATGTTTGCGTTACTCAAGCCAACAGTCTAGAAATGACTAGGCAAAATCAAGTTAAGTTCAAATTTTTCTCTTTTGTAGGTACAAGAACTAAACTATTTTTTTGTCTTTTGTATCGAGTGGTTGATGGGGACGGACTGTAAATTCGTTGGCAATATGTCTATGTTGGTTCATATAAAATTAGAGCTTGAAGGGGTCGGTCTGATTTTATCTCTGTTCATTCCGTTTGAAGAAAAGAAGGATCCTAAAGAATCGATCTTTCTTTTAGTTGTTGAATTTTTCTTTGATTGATCAATGTGTGATATTTCGAATCCTCATTACTAATAGAATCAAAATGATCTCTAGATTGATCAGAAGACCTCTTCTTCGAGATAATTTTTTGAACAGTGGAGGTCCATCGCATACTCTTTTCCAATGCAATAAAGTTAGATAGTGTCTATTTTTTAGATAAAAAGGTATTTCCATGGGTTTGCCTTGGTATCGTATTCATACCGTCGTATTGAATGATCCTAGTCGGTTGCTTTTTGTCCATATAATGCATACAACTCTAGTTTTGGTTGGGCAGGTTCAATGGCAGAAGAGTTTGGGTAGAGTCGGATCTAAGTGTTGGCTCAATAAGCGTCCTGTAGTAAGAGGAGTAGTTGTGAACCCTGTAAACCATCCCCATAGGGGTGGTGAAGGGAGGGCCCCAATTGGTAGAAAAAACCCACAACCCCTTGGCGTTATCCTGTGCTTGGAAAAAGAAGTAGAAAAAGGAATAAATAGCTAAATCTTTTAATCGATAATTTGGCCAAAGAAAGAATTTGAACTTACGGAATGTATTTCTATCTGTATCTATATCAAGATGCTTGCTTTCATCCAAAGATTTATCACAATTCCTTTCATTGTTCCCAGTGCGAAATACTAGATTTTTAAGTACAACATTCAACTTTTTTCGAATTGTGAGACACAATCTACTAAATTAATTAAATCAAATTTATTGAATCTATTTCAAATACCCTACTATATAATGATAATGGTCTTGTCTTTTAGGATTTATAATCCCTCAGGTGCTAATGAGACTATTTTAGTAAAATTCAACTGTCTCAATTCCTCCCACTACTTGGGAGCTTACGGTTTCATGTTCTATTTCACTCCCTGATGGGGGTTCTTTTCACCATTCCCTCACGGTACTACTTTGCTATCAGTCACCCAAGAGTATTCCCTAAGGAGGTTCTACCCCGTGGAAATGCTCTTTAATGGAACTTTTGATTTAGCTGGTAGTGACCAAGAAACTACCGATTTCGCTTGGTGGGCCGGGAACGGCCGACTGATCGATTTGTCGGGTAAATTACTCGCGGCTTATGTAGTCCATATCGGATTAATCGTATTTTGGGCCGGAGCAATGAACCTATTTGCAGTGGCTCATTTCAGGCCAGAGAAGCCCATGTATGAACAAGCATTGATTTTACTTCCCCATCTAGCTACTCTAGGTTGGGAGTGGGTCTTGGCGGAGAAGTTATAGACACCTTTCCATATTTTGTATCGAAGTACTTCACTTAATTTCATCTACAGTATTGGGCTTTGGTGGTATTTATCATTCACTTCTTGGACTCAAAACTCTTGAAGAATCCTTTCCATTTTTTTATTATGTATGGAAAGATAGAAATAAAATGACCACAATTTTGGGTATTCACTTAATCCTATTAGGTATAGGTGTCTTTCTTCTAGTACGCAAGGTTCTTTATTTTGGGGGCATATATGATACCTAGGCTCCTGGGGGAGGGGATGTAAGAAAAATTACCAACTTGACCCTTAGCCCAAGTGTTATATTTGGTTATTTACTAAAATCCCCCTTTGGAGGAGAGGGGTGGATTGTTAGTGTGGACGATTTAGAAGATATAATTGGAGGACATATATGGTTAGGTTCCATTTGTATACTTGGTGGAATCTAGCATATCTTAACCAAACCTTTCGCATGGGCTTGACGAACACTTGTATGGTCTAGAGAGGCTTACTTGTCTTATAGTTTGGTTGCTTTATCCGTTTTTGGTTTCATCGCTTGTTGCTTTGTTTGGTTCAATAATACTGCTTATTTTAGCGAGTTTTACGGTCCCACTAGTCCAGAAGCTTCTCAAGCTCAAGCATTCACTTTTCTAGCTAGAGACCAACATCTTGGGGCTAACGTGGGATTCACACAAGGAACTACCAGTTTAGGTAAATACCTAATGCGTTCCCTAACTAGAGAGATTATCTTTGGAGGAGAAACTATGCGTTTTTGGGATCTTTGTGCTCCTTGGTTGGAACATCTAAGGGGTCCCAATGATTTGGAATTGAGTAGGCTGAAAAAAGACATACAACCCTGGCAAGAACGGCCTTCCGCGAATATATGACCCATGCTCCTTTAAGTTCTTTAAATTTTGTGGGCGGTGTAGCTACCGAGATCAATGCAGTCAATTATGTTTCTCCTAGAAGTTGGTTAGCTACTTCTCATTTTGTTCTAGGATTCTTCCTATTCGTGGGTCATTTGTGGCATGAGGGAAGGGCTCGCGCAGCTGCAGCAGGATTTGAAAAAGGAATTGATCGTGATTTGGAACCTGTTCTTTTCATGACCCCTCTTAACTGAGACAGAAAACCAAATGCCTGAAGTAGGAATCCATTTGATTCCATCATACATATACATATTGGGTATGGAATCAGGTCATACTTAATAAGAAAAGTTTTTTTTTCCGTTTTTTCAACTCATTTTGTTCTAATCTATTTGTTTTGCGAGCAAAACAAATAGATTCAAGGAGAGAGAGGGATTCGAACCCTCAATAGTTTTTTGTTCAAAACTATACTAGTTTTCAAGATCGGAGCTATGAACCACTCGGCCATCTCTCCGAAAAAGAATCTTTCTTTTATTTTCTTTGCATTACCCTGAATTGAACATGGTCGTATGAGTTGAGACCATCACTATCTCCAGAAACATTCCACGTTTGAATCTATATTTCGATCTATCTGTCTGTATATTCCTTATATATAGATAGATGCATGATCTAGCGTGTTCATTTGTGAAGTAAATCACAATTTCTCCTCGACTCTATTATGAGTAAAGTGGCAGAAGTCCTGGATCAATGGGTTCAATGGTCAAATCCCTCCATGATGCATTTTTTTACAAGTTTTTGGTGGATAAAGGGATCAAATGGTATAGTTCATTTGTTGTAGCTTGGAAGATTAGAATGGCAGAAGCAAATAAAGCTTTTGCACATTTTCGTTAATCCATGAACAGGATCTATATAGACACATAGATCCATAGATCCATACATCTCGATCGAAAAAGAATCAATAGTCAATAGAAAAAGCAAAAAATCAGAATTGATCGATATCTTTCTCAAAGCGAACGAAAAGGAAACGAAAGATATCGATCAATTCCAATTCTTCTCTATCTAATAAATGGGGAGTCCGCTTTGAAATCATCCGCCCTGCATCCACCCCCCGAGTATATACTTCAACAGAAATCACACGGGGGTGGATTGATACAATAGAAACATCTGGTAAAATGCCTACCCGTACCCTAGTGGATAAAGTCCCATGGAACTAAGGTCAAAAAGAATACAAACTTGGTATCAGAGCCTAGGTTTGAATGAATAAAAAAACTCTAATAAATAAAGAACCTAAGCGATATCAAAATAATTGAGAAAGAAAATGAATCATCGAACAAAGGAGAGAAAGTATCAATCATAAAATGTATCTTGAATAGAATATACTATACTGCTGAACTTTTAGAGTTAGGTCTGTTTTCAATGTTTGAATAACCAATAGTTTGATTTGGACTGCAGATAGAGATGTCGCCCAGGAGGAGTAGAGCACCCCTAGGCGGGGCAGACCACCGCTCGGGCCTAGGGAGCTGACACCACCACCAACACCTCCAGTTCAACCCGAGCTAGACCCCATACAGAGGCTTGAGGTTGTGATTAGGCCCAGACAGCTTTCCTGATGGGGAAACTTGATAGGTTGGAGGCTGATAGACAGAGAACTGAGATAGTAGTGCAGCCTGCCCCACCTGTGCCACCGGCTGTTGAGCCACCAATTAGGCCAGTAGTAGCTCCAATAGCCCTAGCCCAGGACAACAAGGAGACGAGAGAGCTCATGCCCAGCTCCTAAAGAGTTTTATGGATTTGCACCCTGAGAGGTTCAGAGGCGGCATTAATCTTGAGGCGGCAGAGGATTTCTTGTTGAACATGGAAAAGAACGCCAAGACCCTGAGATTATCAGAGGCAGATCAGGTTTTGTTTTCAGCCCATATGTTAGAGAGTGAGGCTGCTAGATGGTGGCGTTCTACGAGGAGCATCAAGGGCCCGATCACTTCTTGTGCCAAGTTTAGAGAGCTATTTCTTGAGGCTTACGTTCCTGAGACTGACAGGGAACATAAGAAGGTAAAGTTTCTAAGCCTGTGCCAAGGGATCATGACCGTGGGAGAGTATACACATCGGTTCCTACAGTGGAGGCTTACGCACCTAGGTTGATATATGAACAAAGAGAGAGGGCTAGATTCCATCAACGAGGGCTGAGGGTTGCTATCAAGTAGGCGACTTCCACATCCAGGGCCCGAACCTTTAAGGAGATCAAGAGAGAGGCCCTACGATATGAAATGGATGGCTTAGATAAGCACCTTGAGATTTCAGTAGTATCTGGCAGTACCCCTCAGCCACAGCTACAGCAGGTGGTCGTATCACAGACTCAGCCATCATACAAAGGTGGGCGTGGGGGTCATCGAGGTCATGGTCGTTGTCAAAGGCAGAGGAAGAAGAAATACTATGAGTGACAATCGAGTAACACTCCGACCCAAACTGCCACCAAGGCGGAAGCACTTGCAGCCACTCCTATGCAAGCACGTCCACCAGCAAAGCACATTTTCTAGGGCCCGAGGCAGAGGCTATGGTCGAGGTCATGGACAAAGTCAGAGCTATCAGGGAGGACAGAGACCACCCTTTACATGCTATTAGTGTGGACATCTTGGACACAAGAGGGTTGAGTGTTTGACTCTTACAGGGGGTCCTAGTTCTTCCGCCCTAGTTATTAGAGACAGAGCACATGTCGTTACCCAGCCTAACCCTGATTCGATGAGGACCTTAGTGGAAGGTACTATCATTCTTTGTGATTCATCTGTATATGTGTTGATTGATGTTGGTTCTAGTTTGTCCTTCATTTCTGGATGTGTTGTAGATAGACTTTGACTTAGGCCAGTTAGGACTCCTACTTGGTTGATGTTGAACACTGTCGTTGGGGAACGCATCTACCCCAACATGATATGTGAGAGGTGTATAATTAGGATGGGGAACTTTGAGATTATAGTAGACCTTCGAATATTGGAGTTTCTCGAGTTTGATGTCATACTCGGTATGGATTGGTTAGCTACATACCACGCACATGTGGATTGCTACGCCAAGAGGGTTGTGTTTTAGATTCTAGGCCAACCCACTATTATCTTTTAGGGGAAAACTTGAGATAAGCAGAGTACTCACGGTAGATTAGTGACACAGCACAAGATTGATACTCTAGCCAATTTGAAGACCATAGATGAGGCACCTTCATAGTCGAGCACTGATAAGATCCCTGTCGTTAGAGATTTCCCTGACGTGTTCCCTAAGGATCTACCCAGCTTGCCCCCTAAGTGGGAGATCGACTTTATTATCGAGATCATTCCAGGGACACGACTTGTATCAATTCCTCCTTACTGCATGGCGCTTAAGGAGTTACAGGAGTTAAAGGTCCAGCTTGAGGAGTTGTTGAATAAGGGCTTCATCTCTCCTAATGTGTCGCCTTAGGGTACTCCGATATTGTTTGTGAGAAAGAAGGACGGGAGCCTCCATTTATGCATCGACTACCAGCAATTGAACAAGGTGACGATCAAGAATAAGTACCCCCTTCAGTGTATTGATGACTTATTTGACCAGCTTAGAGGTGTCAAGGTGTTTTCAAAGATTGATTTGAGATCTGGGTACCGTCAGCTGAGAGTTAAGGAGGAAGATGGGTCAAAGACTGTGTTTTGCATTAGATATGGGCACTATGAGTTCTTGGTCATGTCGTTCGGCGTGATAAATGCCCCAACTATGTTTATGGACCTCATGCAGAGGGTGTTTTGTGCTTATTTTCATTGATGATATCTTGATCTATTCGAGGTCTCGTGAAGAGCATGCCAAACACTTGAGGATTGCACTGTAGACTTTAAGAGAGCATAGGTTATATACTAAGTTTAGCAAGTGCGAGTTTTGGCTATCAGAGGTCCAATTTTTTGGTCATGTGGTTAGAGTTGAGGGTATTTCTGTTGACCCCACTAAGGTGGAGGCGGTTATCAGTTGGCCGAGACCTACCACGGTGACCGAAATCCACAACTTCTTGGGTTTAGCAGGCTATTATCATCGTTTCGTCCAGAACTTCTCAAGGATTGCAGCTCTGATGACGAAGCTAACCAAGAAGGATGCTCCATTTGCGTGGACTAACAAGTGAAAAGATGCCTTTCTTGAGCTTAAGGAGAGATTGACATTGGCTTCAGTACTAGTTTTACCAGAGCCCAGCCGAGAGCTGACTATATACACTGATGCATCACAGATAAGCCTGGGTTGTGTCTTGATGTAGGCTGACAAGGTTGTAGCTTTTGCCTCCTTACAATTGAATGATCATGAGATGAACTACCCTGTACATGACTTAGAGCTGGCAACAATAGTATTCACACTTAAAATATGGCAACATTACCTTTATGGCAAGCATTTTACACTCTAATCAGATCCTAAGAGCTTCAGATATTTATTTTCACAAAAGGATTTGAACATGAGACAGAGGTAATGGATGGCGTTGTTGAAGTATTATGACTTCAGTATTGAGTACCACCTAGGGAAGGCTAATGTAGTAGCTGATGCTATAAACCAGAGACGGGTCGAGACTGAATGCATGGCTAGACACATGCCTCATGAATTGATGATGATGGATTTTGCCACAATTATGAGTATCCATGGATCATCTTCTAAGGCCAGAGTCAATGCACAAATTGCAACCTGACCAATCTAGGTTCAAGAGATCACGGAGGGACAACTTCACGATGTAGACTATGACATATTCAGGGCTTGGGTAGATGACACTTCTCGTGGGGAGTGGTCACTTGATTCACAGGGTGCATTGAGGTTCAGGGGACGGCTGGGGTACCAGACGATGCTAGCCTGAGGTGTAATGTGCTCGATGTGCTACACCGCTCGAGATATGTTGTTCATCTGGGTGCCAATAAGATGTACCAAGACACTAAACACACATATTGGTGGCCAGGGATGAAACGGGATATAGCAGCTTTCATTCAAAGATGTGATATGTGCCAGCAAGTTAAAGCTGAGCACCAGAAACCCAATGTATCTTTACAACCCTTATCTATAGCAGAGTGGAAGTGAGAACACATTACTATGGACTTTGTGACAAGACTACCCCGTACATAGTTAAGGCATGATGTTATTTGGCTAGTTGTGGACCATTTGATGAAGCTCGCCCACTTTCTTCCTATGCATACTATTATTTGCATAACATACTAACTATACTTTATGTATTTTATTTATAATTTGCATGAGTGTAATAGGAAATTAATTGTATTTGTTTATATTCCGTTACACAAGCATTTAGAGCATTATTGCATGATTTAATGTTATTTCTAGCATTTTTTTATTTGAATATAATGTCCATGAAAGGTTTTGAGTGTCTATGCAAGTTTAGAATGCACCAGAATAGAAAATAACAGCACGCAAGAAGCAAAAAAGGCTAAAAACAAGGAAGAGCAACCAATTATCGCAGTACAGGAATGAATAATCGAGGTAATTGGAGGAAATCTAGAAAACTGCAAAAAAAATACATCAAACTGCTTACTGCGGTAATCGGTCCAGTGGCTACAGTAACCAGAACTTGCACATTATGGAGAATTTGACTACCATCCAGTGACCGCAGTTCGCAGAATGCCAGAAATTTGTGTTTTTACTTAGGGACGATGCTAACCACAGTCATTGACCGAGGTAATACAATTAATTACCAAGTTTTTTATATTTTTTAGGTTTTCTTTTAGTGTGGGCCTATAAATAGAAAAGGAGATTAGGGTCTAAATATTCTAATTTCAAAGTTGAGTGAAGTTTTCACGGCTGGACAAACCCCAGTCACAGCTGGACAGAGGAAGAGAGAAAGAAACACAAAGAATTGAAGATCAAGGCTAGAGTTTTGAGTATATTACCTTGTATACATTACTCTTTGATGTTTTGCACTTAATACAATGTCAAGCTAGTCAATTTATAAGTCTAGAATGTAAATTTCTGATGTATGAACCTGAGATTTCTTATTTCGATTGATTAATTTTGATGCATATTTTATATTGTGTGTGCTTAATGCTTAATGTTTACCGGTCATGAACATTATGATCTCAAACCATTAAATTAACTTGGAAGATGAATTTAATGGTTAGGCTTTCAAAATATAAACCTAGATTAATTGACTGACTAGTAAGTTATCGATTATTTAGGAGGTTGAACATGATTACTATTTGTAAAGCATTAGATTGTTAACTATGCGCCTCGGGAGAAGGTATTAGGGAGCAAGGCTAATAGGTGTTAAGGTACCTCAGGAGAGGGTTTTGATAAATAGTGCTAGAACCTACATAACTAGGGGTTTAATTAATTGGAATAGAAATTTAAGGTGAGAGCAAAAGAATTCACTATCCTAGACATTATTCAACTTAGTTTTTGAAACAGATTTTTATTGCTTCCAATAGTTTAAATTCTGATTTAGATTCAAACAAATTAAACTTCGTTACGTGTTTTAATAAAGTGAATGCTAAAATTAGATTGGGATTTGAGATAGTTCACTGAAGTTCTGTTCCCTGAGGACGATACCCAGTCTTCACCGATGATTATTATCGCGATCTGGTACACTTGCAGGGTTGCCAACAAATACCAAGGATTCAATGGAGTGATTGAGCCGACTTTATATTAGAGGGATTATGAGGCTCCATGGGGTTCCCTTGTCTATAGTATCAGACAAAGACGTTAAGTTCACGTCCCGCTTTTGGCAGCCATTACAGGCTCAGGTGGGGATGAAGGTGAACCTCAGTACAGCATTCCATCTGCAGACTGATGGTCAGTCTGAGCGTGTGATTTAGATTTTTGAGGATATGTTGCGATCTTGTATTTTGGATTTTGGTGGTAGTTGGGAGGATAACTTAGCCTTGTGCGAGTTTGCTTATAACAACAACTACCATTTGAGCATCAAGATGGCGCCATTTGAGGTGTTATATGGTCGACCATGCAAATCCCCTACTTGTTGGGCTGAGATTAGCGACTATGTAGTCTTGGAATCCGCCTCTATATAGGAGAAGAATGAGAAAATACAGAGGATTCGACATAATATGAAGGTAGCTCAGGACCGACAGAAGAGTTATGCAGATAACCGAAGAAAGGTCCTTGAGTTTGATGTTGATGACCATGTCCTCCTCTGCATTTCACCTCACAAGGGACAAACACCCTTCGGGATTTCAAGGAAGCTCACACCGAAATATATTGGGTCTTTTGAGATCCTCAATAGGATTGGCCCCGTGGCTTATCGGCTAGCATTACTGCCACAACTATCGGGTGTGCATAATATTTTCCATGTTTCTATGTTGATGATATATCACCTCGATCCCTCGCACATTATCGATTTGAAGTATATTGAGTTGTGAGAGGATTGTAAATATGATGAACTGCCTGTGGCCATCATAGATCAAGCTGTAAAGAGGTTGCGGAACAAGGAGATACCAATGGTAAAAGTGTGCTGGCAGTTCCACAGTGCTAAGCATGATACGTGGGAGAGGGAGGACTTCATGATCCGACACCACCCTGAGTTGATACGCATTGCTCCTTGACTTGTCTTATCTACATCATTGTAAATTCGCGAATGAAATTTCTTATAAAGAAGGGAGGCTATAACGACCCATAATTTCATACACAACAATTTATGGATTGGATACATGTATTTTTCTAAAATTTTAATAAAATACATGAATTTTTTTAATTTTTTCTAATTTTAAATTATTTATTAAAGAAAATTAGAATAATTAGAAAAAAAATATAATTTTGAGAAAAGAATACATGAAATTATAAGGAAAATATAATTTTTAGAGAAATATAATTTTTTGAGAATGATTATTAAATTTTTGAAATAATTA
Source organism: Tinospora cordifolia (assembly GCA_030144865.1). NCBI lineage: Eukaryota > Viridiplantae > Streptophyta > Magnoliopsida > Ranunculales > Menispermaceae > Tinospora > Tinospora cordifolia. Next base: position 36,389 of record JAJIYU010003949.1, read on the forward strand.
CTAAGTTTTTGGTGTAATTAAAGGAATTTTTGGGAGAAAAATGCAAATTTTGGTTGAATATTCCACTTTTGGGAAAAATAAATGTATGAATATTGAAAATTTGTGTAAAATTGAAGATTTTGAAGAGATTGATGAATCAAGGAGAAAAAAAATCTAAAAATTTAGGGTATATATATATATATATACAAAAAAGGGGGAAAAATAGAAAACAAAAGCAAAAAAAAAAAAAAAATTGGATTTTCGGCCACACAGGCTCACGACCTGTGCGGGCCGAAAATCTTAGCGCATGGGCTGGGAGCCCGTGCGACTTGGATCCAACACGGGTCTAGCCCGCTTTGTTTCGCATGGGCGCGCGGGTCTTCGACCCACGCGAATTCGGACCAGTGCATGGGCTGACCCATGTGCTTGGTCAGCCCACCCGCCCAAACCATTCCCCCCCCCCCTTCAATTTTGCTCTCTTTTTTTGAATTTTCTAGGTTTTTGGCGAGAAAACCAGCCAAGACCGTGGTTTTATGCCCCCTGATTTGTCCTTCCAGCAGCTCGTCGGCTGAAGCTCTAAACTTGGGACATTTGTGCTTCTTGCATGGCAGCTCACGAGCAATGTGGGTGGCCACGTGGCAAGCTCTTTGCCATGCAAGAAGGGGTGGAACATGCAACAAAAACAAGCCTTTTGAGCAGTTTTTTTCCAATTTGAACCCCACTTTTAGCAACCTGTTTCTCCTTCATTCCGTGTCTGATTTCTCTAAAACTTAGCACTTTTCAAAGCTCTCTCATCCCTCTCAAAGAACCCCCAAGCCCATTATCAAAATGCACAACCACTAGAGAGGAAAATGATTGTTAGTTGCACAATAGGTTAACATTAGTATAGGTGATTCATTGCATTTTATAGGGAATAAAAGGAAAATTAGACAAAGTTGTGCACAATTAGTACCATGAGCATCTATATTGGGAATTGCATGTTTCAATGCATTTTAAGCCTTGTTTTCATGATTTATAGCTTTTTCATGAGAAAATGATGTATGGGGAAGGATTTCTAGTGTAGTGCAGGTTCAGGGTAAAGCCAAGAAAGAATTGCATCATATAGAAGCAAAGAGAAGTGGAAATCAAGAGGAAAGTATCAACTGACCGCGGTAGGATAACTGACGATCAAGCTAGCGGAAGAGAGACAGAGCAAAGAAAGAACTCACTGGTTAACGCAATCGGTGATCCAATGACCGCATTAACTAGAACATGATTCAAGCAAAAATTTGTTGACTGCAGTGCACAGAATGGAGGAAATCCGAGCTTTTATTGAAAGACGATGCTGACCATGGTCACACGATTAATTATCAGGTTTCTCATATTTTTAGAAATTTTTTAGTGTGGACCTATAAATAGGAAAGAAGATTAGAGCCCAAACATACCCAATTCGAAAAAATTTGAATGTGACGGCTCAAGGAGACAAAAAAAAAGAGTTTCAAGAATGGATTGAAGATTTAGATCAAGCTTTGAGTATGTTTAACTTTGCTTATTACTTTTTGATGTTTTCAATTACTTCAATGTCAAGCTAGTTAGTTTTAATTGTCTAAGATGTAAATCTCCAATGTGTGAATTGTGATTTCTTATTGAAGTGACTGATTTAAAAGCATGATTCTATATTGTGTATGCTTAACGCTTGATGTTTACTGGCCATAGACATGATGAGTTCAAATCATTACACTAACTCGAAAGAGAATTTTAACGGTAGGTTGTCACAGTATAGACCTAGATTAGTTGATTGACTGAAGGGTTGTTAACTGTTTAGGGGGTTGCACGAGATTTTTTATTTTCGATCATATAACGTTAGGTTGTTGATTTAGCGCCTCAGAAGAGGGCATTATGAGACAATATTAATAGAAATTGAGGTACCGCGGGAAAGGGTTTCAATCACAGGGGCTATAACTCATAGTGCAAACATTTCAAGATCTGAAATAAGAAACATAGGACATACAGCGGAATTTACTATCCTAGATAGCCTTTCCATGTAATTTCCAAAAACACACTTTTACTGCTTTTGATTGTTTAGGTTCTTGTTCAGAAATTTACAACTCAACAATAATCAAAGTCTTGATAAAATGAAAACCAAACATTAAATTGGGATTTAAGATACTTTAACAAATTCATTTCCCTAAGGACAATATCTGGTCTCACCGGTTACTACTAGTGTGAATCTATACATTTGTAGGGTTAGCAAAAGTTTTTGGCGTCGTTGCCGGGGAAATCGATGTTAAATATCTTAGAACCAATTGACTTGGTCTAGTCTTAGTCAAGGCAATTTTATTTCTATTTGCACTTTTAATTGATTGTTTTATGATTTCTTGAAATTCACTGAATACACTTGATCTTGTGTTTGCTTTTAGTGTTTTAAGCTTGCATGAGTAAACGTCCTTGTGATCCCTACGACCCAGATTTGTTGAAAACAATAAATTAGATTCGATGGGAAGCTCAAGGACGAGTGCCAACTATGGCTGATAGTGGATGTTCTGGTGTAGGAAACAATAGAGAAGCACAACATAAGGAAGCACCATTAAGAGATTTCTTCAAATAGGTCTTGAACAACAATTACTCGAGCATAGCAAGGACACCAATAAATGTAAATAACTTTGAGCTAAAGCCATCCTTAATTACAATGGTGCAGCAACAACAGTTTGGAGGTTCAACAATTGAAGACCCTATGGCTCATCTTAATTCATTCATGGAGATTTGCGACACCGTCAAGATGAATGGAGTGACTGAAGACCAGCTTAGGCTGAGGCATTTCCCTTTCTCCCTAAGTAATAAGGCTAGAAGTTAGTTGTAAACCTTGCTTCCCAAAAGTATTACAATGTGGGAGGAAATGGGACAGAAATTTTTGCAAAAATATTTCACACCCGCTAAAGTGCATAAATTGTGGGGTGAAATCAATTCCTTTAAGCAATTCGAGTTTGAATAACTGTATGACGCTTGGGAAAGGTTCAAGGACTTATTGAGGTGATGCCCACAGCATGGATACCTCCTTTGGCTTCATATTCAGTAATTTATAGCGGACTTACACCACCAACTAGAGCTTTGGTAGATTCTGTAGCTAGAGGTTCATTGATGGGCAAGCCTACCGCGAATGCCACCCAACTTATTAAAAATATGGCAGCAAATGCATATGGTCATGGTATAGAGAGAGGAAAAACCAAGAGAGTGGGAATTCATGAAGTTAATGAAATTAGTGTTTTGTATGCCCAAATTGCGGCGATGACTCATAGACTAAATTTGGTAGAAGAGAAGAATAGTAGTGGACAATTTCAAAATCAGCAAACTCAACATGTGCAGTCCATTGCTAAAGCTAACAAGACATCTTATCCTGGAGAGGTTTTTATTGAGCGAATGAATGCTATGAACAGATTCAGTGGTTACCAAGGACCAGCTGTGAAGTATAATGCTCCCAAGTACTATCATCCGGGAGTTAGAAATCATGAGAGCTTCTCATATGCAAACAGCAAGAATGCCCAACTTCCACTCGAATTTGTACCACAACAACCTTTACAGGACAAAAAGCCATCCTTGGTGGACAAGCTTGATGAAATGATGAACATGCACTCAAGGTTCATCAAGGAGTTAACAGGAAAGGTAGACAAAAATGACAGTAGAGTTTCTAGCATTGAGATCCAAATTGGAAATATGAATGTCGCAATTAAAAGCTTAGAAACTCAAGTGGGATAGTTGGCACAGATAGTGTCAAACCAACAGCGTAGTCCATTCCCAAGTGATACTCAAGTCAATCCAAAGAAAAGCTGCAAGGCGGTGATAACTAGAAGTGGGAAAGAGGTAGCAAGCCCACCCTATCCAGCTACGTGTTGACAACCCCGCAAGTGTACGGGATCGCAGTAGAAATAACCAGTAAGACCGGGCATCGTCCTCAGGGAAGAAAGGGTTGCTAAAGATTTCTAATCCCAGATGTAACTATTGATCACAGTTTTATCAAGACTAGAGTGGACTTGGTTGAATTATTTTCAATACTAGAAACTGATCTAAACAAAGATAATAGTTTAAAGTTGAAAACTCAATAGATAAACATGTATAGGATAGTGAATGTCGCTGCTTAGTTTGTAAATCTTCGTTGTAGTTATGAATTAGCTAATCTATGAGCTATAGCATCAATGGTTGAAATCCTTTCCCAAGGTAATTCAACATTCACTAGAATTGTTTTGTCAAACCCTCTTCCGAGGCATTCACTCAACAATCTATGTGTTTAGTCCAACAATCGTTGTACAACTCCCTAGATTGGTCAACAATCTTCCGATTAATCAACCGGTCTAAGTCCTAATTGTGATTTTCACCCTTTAGGTTTCTCTCTCGATATAGACCAAAGTATTAAGTTTAATACATCTATGGCCAGTAGACATAAGGCTTTAAGTCTACACAATAAGGAATAGAATCTATAACTCAGCAACTACAATTAGATATTACAAACCATGCTTTGAACATCACATCCCAAACAATAAAACTGATTGGCTAGACATGAATTCAAAGGAAATCATCAAATTAAATTTAAGGAAGCAATACATACTCAAATCTCTCAAACAATCTTCAATTCTCAATAAAAACCTAGTCTTTCATGCCCTAATAGTCGTCACAGTGATTCTTCTTCGATCTTCCGTCCCTTAGACTCTAATTACCCTTTTCTATTTATAGTCCCGCACTAAAAAACCTAAAAAAAAATACGAAAATCTCGCTAGACAATCAAGTGACCGCGGTCAATAACTGCGGTCCATGATTTTGATGTCAAAAACCCAGGAATTCTTGCATTCTGTCCACCGCGGTCTATAGAGTTTCTGTGCAAAACCACATTCTGGTGACCGCGGTCTCCAGTTTATGGACCACAGTCACTAGTGCAATATGTGCTAGTTCTGTTCTTCTGTGGCTACTGCAGTCTTCAGTTCTTGGACCGCGGTCTACTGGTATTTGCTCTTGATTCCATCTCCTATTTGCCTCCTTCTGATGCATTCTTCTGTGTGCTTCAACCTATATCCTGCAATACACGCAATTCCTTTCCCAGACATCATTTTCTTATAGAAGAATATCAAAACTATAGAAAAGAAGGCTTAAAAATCATTAAACAATGTAAATCCCTAACTACATGCAATTATTGCTGATTATGCAATTCTTTACTTCTATTTTCTCTTATTTCCTATAAAATGCATCATTTTACCTATTCTAATGTTAGTTTGCTATGCAACTAACAATACCCCCAAACTTAGATTATTGTTCGTCCTCGAACAATGACTCTAATATAAGATTAACATGTCATGCCATATAGAATTAAATTATTTTTCACTCATCATTGTAACCTTAATCTTCCATTCCTATAGTTTATGACTCATTAACACTTCCTTAGGGTCATTAAGGTTGTCTAGATTTTTAGTTCATCCTCTATTCTTTCTCAACTTCACCCTTTCATCTGTTAGTATCTTAATCCTCCTAGACTTTGTAAGTGATTTACAGGCACCATCCCACTCACAGAAATCATTTCCTAATACTTAAGTACACAAACCCCTTCAATTTTCTCCTCTGTCTATCTTCTACTTAAGTCATACTATAATCAAGATCAGTCATCTTTTTCTCTAGGTTGTAACGTGGTCTGGCTCAAGGTACAAGTGTAATAGGAATTTAAATCTGACTCAGGTGTAAACTCATAGCAATAATAATAACCTAATTTGTTTGATTTTCTTTATATAGCTTGAGCATTTCTGTTCAATCCTTTGTTTTTCTTTGTTCATAGTCACAACCATGTCTTCATAGCTCCCCCAAACTTCTTTTAGTACATGCACTCCAAATTGTACTCATATGTACACTCATACAAAAGTCAAAAGTTCAACTATCATTGAGAATACTGAAATACTAAAGGAAATAAATATAACTCTCTTTTTTTTTAATTCAAAGGAAATCTAACACAAAAACTGAAAATATATGTATTTCAATGTGTAGCATCCCCTCCTTCTTTGACATCATTAGAATAGGTAATATTAAAACCATGAGTGTACACAAATAGGTTAAATGAGATATTGATAAATGGATAGAGTGTTTCTATATATAATGTTTAGGTTCATAACAAGAAAACAGGCTATAAGGCTCAAAATTGGTTACAAAGAATTATAAATGTTGGGACCGGCCTTTAGGCTATGACTCAAACAATGATGGCCTACTTCATTTCCCTCCTATAATCATTCCTAAGCAGTGTTCAAGACTGATTTGATTATTTAAAGAGTCTATGGGAAATTCACTCTATTTGTGATTTAGTTTCTACTCCTCACTTTCCTCAGCTTCGGAGTCTCAATCTACCTAAGACTACAGAGATCTGTTAAGGTCAAATTTCAGACAAACCAAGCACACAAACTGTTTGAGAGCACCCTAATTCTTTGTTTCATCACACTAAAGGAATTTTCAATTTCATAGGTTACTTAGTGAAAATTTCTAAAAATATGGCATGACTCTAGCCTAAGTGACATCTATATGTTCTATATGCTCATGTCCTAACTAATGTGCTTATGAATTATCTCTAAATGAATAATCCTAATATCTACATGTCATGAGAGACTTTACATAGTTATGCATGTGATATGCCAAAAATATATGCAGTTTAGAAGTACTAATGCACACAAAATATGTAAAATAAAAAATAAACCTTAAAGAAAAATAAACCTGACATGAACTTGACTTGAAATGACTTTGAAGAAGAATTTCTTCAATGCGCACAAACTTATATTGTACCTTGTCCTCAAGTGCACATAGACACGTAAATATGGGTAGGTTGACACATCACACATGCATTCAAAGAGAAAAAAGAAAAAATTAGTCTGGAAATTATGACAAAATATAAATTAGCATTGGATCAGTGAACAAACAGTCAGAAATAATGCATTAACAGAAGAAGAAGAAAAACATAGGAACCACAAAGATATAAAAGTATGATTGTCCAGAAAACAGACACAAGAAAAGTAAAAGAAGCATCAAAACCATGGTGCTCGAAGATCTGCACCAAAGACTTCGTCCCCCGTAATAAAGTCATTAAAATTATCACCACCATCCTCATCATCATCATCATCATCTTTTGCAGGGACAACTGGCGGAGGAGGTTGTACTGGAGGTATGCAACAAGTCATCTCTATGTACGGCACGGCATAAGGGGGAGGAAGAAAAACTACCGCCATATCTGGGTCCTTACAGTGCATCCACTCAGTCATGTATGCCATCCAGTGCATCATAGTGTGCTCCATAATAGACAGAGGTGCACTCGCGGCTAAAGAAGACTGAGGGGCATCAGCAGGGCGTGTAAGAGCGGAGGCAGGAGCAGTAGCTGGTGGAGGAGACTCATTAGAGGGCCTACGCCTCTTAGAAGTAAACCATGTGAGCATCTTCACCGCTATATGATCCTTCATCTTCAATAACGGCTCTGACTTGTCCCATACTACCTCTGCTCGTCTGCATAGTTATGTGATAAGAGTAGGGTGTAGTAGACCAACATTTGTTTTATCAATAGTAGACCTGATAGAGCTGGAGATGATTGTCCCAATATTGATTGGGAACCCCTTCATGATACAGTACACAAGCACAACTCTCTCTACAGTAACCCGATTAATAGCCAAGGAAGGAAGTAAATTAGCACAAACTAGATATAGCCAAACCTTAGCCGAGGTCTTGAATGTAGTCTTCATCAAATTCACGGGCCTATTGTTATAACAGATCCATGAAGCCCCATCAACACACAACGTCTGCAATATCTCATCTAGGTCAAACCTTGGTAGAAGGTTGTAGTATTCGTCCAGAGTTTATGCCGGTAAGCCATACACCTCATTAATCGTCGCTGCATTGAACGGTACCCATTTACCCCTTACACAAACAGATGTGCCTTCTCTGTCAGGGGCATTGGCATAGAATTCTTGCACAATTGAAACCACTGTATTGCCCAGTGCTTGAATCAATTTGTCCCAGTTTCAGGCAGCTATAACAGTATCGATGCCCAACTCACACTCTTCATTCATCAACATGATTCCTCTCTCAGGAATCAAATGTCTGTTAGAGTGGATGATATTGAACCGTTGTTTGGCATTTACAGTTCTGAATCTATTTCTATCGGAGGGTGGAGGAGGAGGTGCTTGTTGCTTCCCCTTAGAGGCCGACATTTTCATTCTTGGAGGCCTACAACCACAGAGATTAAAAGCAAGGAAAACAACGAGATTCATATATAATAACACATCAACCATTCAATAATAAAAAAATTTCTCAACATATAGTTCTAATGCATGGTCTAAGTGTTATAGCATCAAGTTCATTCAATACGCATGAAACATTGAATCTTGTATTGCTTGTGATGATGAATGACATACAAAATTTAATGAAAAGACACCTTATTTCATGAAACAACACATCTAAAGCATTAAATTACTCATGAATATGGATGTGAGCAAATCTTAGTGCACAAATGAATCAAATAAGTGGCATTTTTAGAGTCAAGAAGAGAATAATATGAATTTTTGAGCAAAATCACCATGAAAGCTTGAGATAACACACTAAACATTCTTGAATCATCTAAACACTTAAACAAATGCAAGAAACTAATGAAAAATCAAAGAAAAGCACTTACATTTCAACTGAAAGAGGATGAAAAGCTTGAAAACTTGAAGAAGAATCTCGAAAGCCACACAAATACTCGGATTTTCAACACAAAAATGAACCAAATGACCGCAATCCTTGTTATAAAGGACGCATGGACCGCGGTCCATAGACCTTTTTTGTTTTTTCAAAATCGAACATTGAACTGTGGACCCCGGTCACCAGTTTTATACTGTTGTTCTGCCGGTCGCGGTCCATATGTTTAGACCAAAAGACTTCATTCTGTGAACGGCGGTCACTAGTATGCGGACCACGGTCACCAGTTTTATTGTAGAAATACACATTCTGTGGACCGCGGTCGACAGAATGCAATTTTTGTATTCTGTATTTGGACCGAGGTCTGTATCTCATAGACCGCGATCGACAGTTTGATGGACCCTTTTTTAGTCAATTGTAAGTGCATAAACATAATTTCTCACTGAAATCTAACAAACTAAACTCAAAATATAATCATGTAAACTCCTATAGTGGGTTGCCTCCCACTCAGCGCTAAATTTAACGTCGTTAGCTCGACGAGGATACGCTGCTTCAATTATTGAGGTAAACCATCTCCACCATCTGTTTTGGACCACTGTAGAAAATCTTCAGTCTTTGGCCATTCATCTTGAACTTGTGACCATCCACCAGGCTTTGCACCTCTACTGCTCCATACGGGAAGACTTGAGTTACTAAGAACGGTCCCGACCTTCGAGATTTAAGCTTACCCGGAAACAAACGGAGTCTTGAATTGAAAAGAAGTACTTTCTGCCCAGGATTGAACTTTTTTTCCTCTATGATTTGATCATGTCATTTCTTCACGCGCTCTCTATAGATGGTGTTGTTCTCAAATGCTTTTTTGCAAAATTCTTCAAGTTCTACGAGCTGCAACAACCGGTTCTCACCACAAGCCTTCGCGTCGAAATTTAACTTCTTTATCACCCAATAGGCTCTGTGCTCTAACTCGCAAGGCAAGTGACAAGACTTCTCATATAGTAATTGATAAGGAGACATACCAATGGGTGTTTTAAATGTTGTTGGATACGCCCACAATGCATCATCTAACTTCAATGCCCAGTCCTTACGGTTTGTACCAACCGTTTTCTGCAAAATTGACTTGATTTCCCGATTAAACACTTCAGCTTGCTCGTTAGTTTGAGGATGATAAGGTAGGGCAACCTTGTGCCTCACGCCATACTTAGTGAGAAAGTTGTTGAAGACTTTGTTGCAAAAATGTGTTCCTTCATCACTCACAATGCCTCTAGGCGTACCAAAACGGGAGAAGATATTTCTTGTAAGGAATTTAAGGACCACTCGTGCATCATTCTTTGTTGTGGCTATAGCCTCCACCCACTTAGAGACATAATCAACTGCTAACAGGATGTATTGCTTGCCAACTGATGGTGGAAATGGCCCCATAAAGTCAATGCCCCACACATCAAACAATTCCACTTCTACAAATGATGTAAGAGGCATTTCATTCTTCCTGGAAATGTTTCCTTGCTTCTGACATGCCTCACAAGCCTTGACAAACTGATAGGCATCTTTTAACATGTTTGGCCAATAAAATCCACTCTCAAGGACACGTCTAGCTGTTATTTGATGGCTATAGTGACCACTATAAGATAAAGCATGGCAATCATGAAGAACTTTGTTAATTTCATGCTCAGGAATGCAACGACAAATCACCTTGTCAGCACACCTCCGATAAAGAAAAGGATCATCCCAACGATAGAACTTACTTTCATGTATAAAACGTTTTAACCGGTTTTGAGATAGATCTGGTGGTGTTACGCCTGTGGCTTTTTAATTAGCAAAATTTGCGTACCACGGAAGGATGTCATTCGCTGTCAAGAGATGCTCATCTGGGAAGACCTCCACTATCCCCTATGAATCAGGATTTGTTTCATTTCACAGGCGAGACAAATGGTCAGCCACAACATTTTATGTACCCTTCTTGTCTATTACTTCCATATCAAATTCTTGCAGAAGCAAGATCCACCTTATTAATCTTGGCTTAGCATCCTTCTTAGCAAACAACTGTCTGATTGCAGCATGATCAGTGAAAACTTTGACATGTAACCCCACAATATATGATCTGAACTTGTCACAAGCAAAAACAACAGCTAGCAACTCTTTTTCAGTGGTTGTGTAGTTTTTTTGAGCATCATCTAATGTTTTGCTTGCATAATAAATGGCTTTGAACATTCTATCACGCCTTTGTCCCAAAACTGCTCCTACTGCATAATCACTAGCATCACACATGATTTCGAATGGTTCCCCCCAAACTGGTATTGACATTATTGGAGCAGTTGTCAAGGCTTTCTTAAGTGTGTTAAAAGCATCAATACACTCAGCTATGAAGATAAATTCAGCCTCATTTGCCAACAACTGGCATAGAAGACGAGTTATTTGAGAAAAGTTCTTGATAAATCTTCGATAAAACCTTGTGTGCCCCAAGAAACTTTGCACCTCACGCACTGTTATTGGTGGTGACAAATTCTCTATGGCTTGAATTTTTGCTTTATCAACTTCTAGGCCATTAACAGAAACTCTATGGCCCAATACAATGCCTTCCCGAACCATGAAGTGACATTTCTCCCAATTTAAGACTAGATTCTTTTCTTCGCACCGGGAGAGAACTCATTTCAGATTATGGAGACATTGTTCAAATGTCTCACCAAACACCGAGAAGTCGTCCATGAATACCTCCATGATGTCTTCAATCATATTAGCAAATATTGCCATCATGCATCGCTGGAACGTTGTTGGTGCATTGCATAGGCCGAATGGCATTCTCTTAAATGCATAAGTGTCATATGGACAAGTGAAAGTAGTCTTTTCTTGATCTTCTGGTGCAATGACTATTTGATTATATCCAAAATATCCATCCAAGAAACAGTAGAAATCATATTCAGCAATACGATCCAACATTTGATCCACAAAAGGTAGTGGGAAATGATCCTTACAAGTTGCCTTGTTCAGCTTCCGATAATCTATGCAAACTCGCCATCCTGTTGTTGTTCTAGAAGCTATGGACTCTCCTTTTTCATTTATAATTACAATCATTCCCCCTTTCTTAGGCACAACATGAATAGGGCTAACCCATGGTGAATTTGATATAGCATAGATGATTCCAGCTTTAAGCCACTTTATAACCTCTTTCTTCGCCACTTCTTTCATAATTGGATTGAGCCTCCACTGATGTTCAACTGTTGGTTTGTGCGAGTCCTCCATTAAGATTTTATGCATGCAAATGGTCGGACTTATCCCTTTGATATCTTCAATAGTCCATCCTAATACAGATTTATGCTCCTGTAACACCTTCAGCAACTTTCCTTCTTGAACAGGTGCAAGTGAGGAAGAAATAATAACTGGAAATGATTTGCTTTCATCCAAAAATGCATATTTTAAATGCTCCGGTAGCTGTTTCAACTCCACTTCCTTAGGATGCTCTTGAACACTTTTAGATAACTGATTTTCAGGCAATTGTTCCTCTTTACTGTGGAAATCTGGTGCGCTTGCTTCTAAGGCTAGCACCACAAGCTGCTCTTCTTCTATCATAACTTCAGGAAATGTCAATGAACGAGAGATGCTTCCCACCAACTCATCTTGTGAGCTTAGTGCCTCCACTACCTTGCCAATGCAAGAGTTTAGGATCTCCACCCTGTTGCATTCATGTA
>JAJIYU010003950.1:0-25501 GCA_030144865.1 Tinospora cordifolia
TCACAATAACTCTAATTTACTTTATTTTTCACGTGTTATCCCACAATTTGCACCCAAAAGAATTTTGAAATTAATTTATTTAATTATTTGACAAAATTCTGGGGTATTACATGTAGCACCCCTTGTTGTGTATCCACTAGGTTCATCTATTACCTACACATTAACGCCAGTTTAGTATCTATTTTTTTTGCTATTTTTTTGTTTAGTTCGTTCTATCATGACTCTAGAGTTATGTTTCTAGGTTCTCGATTTGTCTAGTGGTCTAATAGTTTATGCTTCTAAGTTCTATTTTGAGGATTTTCAAAATCTTCTAATGTTGTTGGGTATAAGATTTGGTTTCATGATCACAATACATGTGATTTACATATTTTATGAAATTCAGATAAATGAAGCATGCATTCAAAACAATCAGGCATTCATACAATCATACATGTTCATGCTAGCATAGTGAAATTCTAGGCTTCCGCCTATGCCTCCAGGTTCGTGTGTCCCATAACACCCTTGCCCTTCATCATAGACTTCTACCTAGAGATTTCACTACACCCAATCAATTTTGCAAATTTCTCGATTTCTAAGGCTTCCAAAGCCTCACTATACTTGACTGTCCCATACCAGTCAAGCATAGGGAAACAAGGTCGTCCAAAGCCACCGATTATTCACCAAACATGGCCTCTCATTCTTCGAGTTCAGGATTATTCTACATCCCTGAATCCTATGCGTCCCATACCACATAGAAACCAAAGATACAGGATCTTCCCGATCTCGTGTCCTGACCAAACAAGTGTTTCATTTTCACATGTTATCAGTCTCTAGCTTATGTCCTAAAAGCTTTTATTTATGATCCACTGTGCCACCCTTAGCAACACCCAAGTTTCTACCTAAGGTCTCTTTTCTAGACCTAGGGTCTCAAATCCTTGTTAAAAGATTTTTTGTCAAACTGACAACATTGATTTGTTCTCGATACTACCTTTGACATCTATTTTAAACTGTAGTAAGTTCTTTGTCCTTAATTACCACCTCTAGGTTTTTTTTATAGAAAATAAGTGTGTTCTTCAACTTCAACTACTTGTATGAGCTGGTGGGACAACCTCCAGATCGCACGGCGAGACTGAAGTCTACTTAGCAATTGTGTTTTCAATAACGGGATAACCCATCTCCCTTTCAATGTTTAGCTTTATTCGGGACAAGGCTTACCCACTATCAGCTCAACTCGTAATCTTGGTATCCAAACAAAACAATTGAAAACATATATCTCTTTTTGAAAAACAATTTTTTTCAAAATCGTTTCAGTTTCCAAAACAAGAGGTAGGGCTTCTAAATTAACTAAATAAATAGTCTTACCTGACTAGTCAATTCCTTCTAATTCTTGCCCAAGGCATCTAAAGCCTAGGCTCTGATACCACCTTTGTAACACCCCCAGCTTTCGATCTCTATTGCATACGTCATAGGCGACGTGGTTGTCTCGTAGCTTGAGACTTCATTTCTTTCGAGTGCAGTCCATCCTGCTTTCTATCTGAGAACTGGAGATATTACTTTTTCTTTCCATCATTTATCACATCTGTTAGTTTCACCAGATCATATCCCAAGGTACAAAATAGAGTATAAATACGACAGAACAACAATAATCTCTCATGATTACATAATAACTGAAAACATTAATTTATGATCAGAGTTATGAACAAATCTTGTGGGCTCCATACAAATACTGTCTCCCTGATGACCGACAACTGAAATGATCAAATATAGTGGGTCGCATGCCCTACAATACATTTATTTTCTAATATCCTCATGTTGTGAGGCACACTACTACAGATTTACATTGATTTGCTAGAAGTAATGTCTTCAACGGTTACCTGAAAAAATGATTGGGTAAGCTCAAAAACCCAGTGGATCATACATAATACATCAATAGTATTATTTAAATCAAACACTGAACATGCAAACACTTATCATTCATTAGGCGTTTCAAACATTTATTTATCAACAGTTGTCAATTAGACCGAAAGGGGTTAACCTCTGTGTTCCAGATCTAGGGAGAGAGATCAATTCTGAAACTCAAACCCTTCTATGTGAAGTGGGATCATTTTTTAAACCCAGTCCGTTCAGGTGTCAAACCTAACTACCAGTTCTAATTTTACATAGAACACATACGAAGGACATTCATCCTCGCACCGGTGCATAGTTGAAATCTTTATTTAATCTTATTTTTGTGTACAGAGCATAATAAAATAAATATTTCGTCAATAATTAAACATTTCATCAACATGACATCATAAATCAATATTTTCATAAATGAAAACAATGACTTTTGATTTTTGATGTAGAAGATCGTACAAGATGCAACTACAGAGCATACTCTCTTGGTCATAAATAATATAAATTAAAAAGAAAGGAAAATCATTAAATCAATATTCTTGCATACTTCCAGGCATTCAAACAATTTAAACATCACATATTCAACATTAAAATTCAAATGATACTAGAGAGTAGAGTAATCACTTCCACCATAGTAGTAATTCCCTGAATCTCAACTTGTTCTGAGTCTTTGGCCAATAGTCTTCAAGATCTACATTTTGAAAATGTGATTTAATGACTGCCCATGAACTGTACCGTGTATATGAACAGTGCTAAATAGTAATAGTAAACTATACCGTATATATGAACAGTAGACTACGTATGTGTACTGAAATGAACAATGACATATCTAATCTTAAATAGAGACTAGAGTAGAGTGATTATACCTGCTTTGATCAGAAAAACCCTCCAATTACTTTAAAAGAGGTACCTAACAGTAGATCTTCACTACTGCTATGCAGAAACTGGGGTTTTTCCCTTCCTATTACTATATTTGCTGTCTAAAATAGTTGAAGAACAAGAGAAGAGAAGAGAGTAAGCAAAGAAATTCTTTCTTTCTTGCTGTAATGAATTTTCAGAATGAGGGGGGAGGGGGGGGAGGGTTTATATGGATTTTTCTAGTAGAAAAAGACAAAACTACACAGTTGTTAATAGTTTTTTACTATAGCTACAGTGTCTATTACTGTAGCTACAGTAACCATCGAACCTTAATTTGTCTGCAGACAAAATAGTAACTATATTTTTGAACAATAACCGTATATCTAAACAGTAACCGTATATTTGAACAGTAAATTTTAATTTTTTTTCGAATTCAAATTTTGGGTATTACAACACTAAAATTGTAGGTATTACACTGAATGTCTACAGCCATATATGTAATACCCTAAAAAACTCTATACATAATTAAATGAAATTTATCATTTATTCAGTGAAACTTGGGTATAAAATGAAACCGTGTTCATTTCAATGCTAAATTTGGTAGGTTCTAAAAGTCTTATTTAGTAACCTTTAGGGATCCAAAACAACCTGAAATGAAGCAAAGTGACTTGAACTGACCAATTGAACAACACATTCGAAAAGCAGCTCAATTGGTCAAGAATAGGGTTTTCATTCGCAAAACACCCTTTAGGGGGTCCAGATTTAGAAAGAATTGGCATTTGGAGTACTTTGGAAAATCGAAATGACCCAAAATGAAATGGGATGACATGAACTAACAAAATAAATAACGTATCCAAAAATTAGGACAATTGGTCAAGATTTAGATTTTCATTTGCCTAGTAACCTTAGTGGGTTCTAAATAAGGAACGTTTTTGAAGGAAAATCACGTGGGGCCAAACTATACCTTAAAATTTGCATTGGGTTCATGTGATTCCAAAACTATAGGTTATAAATCATAATTACTTGTAAATAAGGAGATATTAATTTTTATTTATTTTTTTTGTGAACCCATAAAATCATGGCCACCCTAAGCATGTGCAAGTCACATGGGTGGAACACCATGATCGTGTGCACCTTCACCCTACCCAAAGCTCCATGGAATGTTTCCATTATTTGAACCCTTGTAGAATGATCCCATGGACCACACAACTGATTCAGTACACTCACTTATATGAGGCGTCACCTATGTATAGAAATCAAGACAAATGATCCCATGTACCAAGGAAAGGGATCAAATGTACCATGCACCTTAGTGATATTTACCACATGTGTGTGCTTCACATGTGCCTAATTCTCAACTTAGAAGTTTCTAATTCATAAGGAATGCTTACAAGAGAACCCTAGCCATTATATTAGAGAGATTCCATGAGGATTTGCCAAATGAAAGAGAATGGAAAAATTTCCTAAATCAAAGATTTGCTACCATTTTGGCGCCAAATCAAGACAACACAAGGTGGTGCACCAACTTTGGAGTTTGGACTAAATTAGAGAGTTTCCTTTAACCTAGATTACAATCTTAGACTATGATATTGTGTCCCTTCAAAATCTGATAGCATAGTCCTCAAGTTTGATGCCTAAGAATTGGAAATGGAATATATGCCATATTGTGTCTTTGTGCGATGAGGAAGCAAATGACCAAATAAGCAAATTCTATGAGCATCTTTTATCCACTAGGGACATACCACACTGATATTAATAACATTCTGATTTTGAAGTTATTCTCTAATATTGATTAAGAAATAAGATTTAGAATCGAATCTAGACTCATAAGAAATTGGAAAGCAAAGTGGTCCCATGAGCACAAATGCTAGCCGTCCCCTTTGTGTATATAAACTTGCCCAAATTTTTGTGAACTGCCTAAGGCTATCCTAGGGCGTCCCATATGGTCTCTGAAAATCTATATAAACCCCCTCTAGGCTCTCATTCCTCTCATCCCAAGAACAAGAGTTAAGATTTTCCCTTGTTTTCTCTAAGCCCTCTTCTTGGCATTCCTTCTCACTTTTCTTTTCTCTCTTGTGTGAGAAGTTCTGATTTCAGTGTTTTAGAGAATGTTTGAAGTGTTTTTTGCTTGTGTGTAAAAGTGCTAGACGTTCGAGGGAAGTTTTGTTAAATTTTTGAAGGAACCACTACTAAGGTGGAGGAGATTTCTAAAACTCCTATTTTACTAGTTCAAGTCTTTAGTGCATTCATCTTTGTTTTCAATTTTTCAATCATGTTATATTGTAGATTTTAGCATCTTTATATTTTAGTTTGAAGCATGTCTGATCATGTTTTATTTTCAGTTAACATGTTTTTATATTTTAATTCATGCATGATAGCGTAACACACTTAGAAACCATGCTTAGGCTTATTTTTTAGTTTTCTAGCATGTTATTTATATCTTCCATATTCTCTTGATTATTTAAATTTGATATCAATTATAATGATTTAGTATCATACTTATTTGAATTTAAATATGAGTAAGTGAAGATAAGAACCATATACCATCATAGTAGTCTAAGTGATGCTATGAGTGTTCTTTATATATACTTAGTGCACATGAGTAACATCACTAAGTGTGGATGTGTTTTAAAATACTTGGAATGTGGGCATGTGAGCCTTATTTCCAATATAACTTGATAAGATGAATTGTCATTCCATCCCAGAATAGGAGTATTTTAATGAAGAACATCAAGGGCATAAAACCCCTTTTGGTCAAATATACAACGCTAACAAGGCATTGTTTGAAACACTTTATGGTTGTAAGTGATTGAATTTGGGTGTACTTTTGATTTGAATTAGTAATTTAGTAGTTTAATGAATGATCGACTGGGCTATGTGCTCACCCTCCTCTTTTTCACATTTTTAGGAAATTGAATATGATGGCAATGAAAATCTGATAGTAGCTATATTTAGAAAGTTTCTTTTTCTTTTTAATGTAAGGGCGTGTTGCACACTTTAGATATTTATTTGACTTTCACTGAATTTTATTTCAATTTTTAAGAGCTATGTACTCTCTTTCAAGTTCTAGTTATTCGAATTAAAGCATATAATATTTTACTTATTTGAGTAAATAAGAGTTTAAAGTATGTACTCTTTTATTTTATTAAGTAAATATAGAATGAAAATTTCTCTTATCTATATTGTAATAGTCTTATTAAATTTAAAGTTAAATAATTGGGTTGTGTGCTCATTGAAAAATGATATGACTTGAGATAATAAAAAGTAATGCAAATTGTGTACTTGTAAATATAACATAGGACACAACCTGCCTTGTAATTGAGCTTAAACTAAGGAGGATGAGATTTCTTGAACTACTACTTTACTAATTTGGATTGATAGCATGTTTGTGCATGTTTTAATATTAATTTATCATGCATATTTTTAGATTTCAGTTTCATTATTTATGATTTAAAATTTAGTTTTAGCATGTATGCGTGTTTAAGCATTCACGAGATCATGCCATGCCTAGTTCCATACTTAGGTTTACTTTAAAAGTATGATACATGATATGTGATGTTTCCATGCTTTTAAATGTTTATATGCTGAATTTTATTTCTTTTATGTATGATTCATAAATGTGAGATTTAAATGTGAGAACTTGAAATTTAATAACCACGTACTGTAATAGTGATCCCAAGGGATACTATGGGTGTTCTTTACATATACTTAATGTATATGGGTCTCATTACTGTGTGTAGATGTGTATAACCCAAAATACTTGGAATATGGACATGAGATCCTATTCCCAATGGAATGTGATACGATGAATTGTTTTTTCATACAAAAGTGGGGTATTTTGATAAACACATCAAAGGATTGGACCCCCTTTCATTCTAGCATACACAAGAAATTGTTTGAATCGCTTAATGTATGAAAGTGGTTGAAATTGGATGTGTTATTGATTTGAATTATTAACTTAGTTGTTTTTAAGAATGATCCACTAGGTGATATGTTCACCCTTCCTTTCTTATCTTTTCAGGAAATTGAACACATGATGAAGCATGCTTGAAATTTAGAATGCTTAATTTTATAAAGTTTCTATTTTCTATCTTGATGTAAGGACTTGTAGTCCAAATTTTGAATATTTAAAATGTAAGACTTGTGCTGAATTTTATGTTTCTAATTTGGAGTTATGTACTCTTCCTTTTAGTGTTTTCAATTCAAGTTATGTACTTGTTTCTATTTTATTAAATCAATAAAGATTTGGAAAGATTTCTATCATCTCTTGTGAAAATTGTCTTAGTATATGTTACTTAAATGAATAAGGCTTGGGATAATTGAAATAAAAAGACAAGTGGTATACTTGTAAATGTTATACCGACACGACCTGCCTTGTGGTTAAGTCCAATTGAAAGTCTCAGTGGTCGGGTGTTACAAAAGGTGGCATCAAAGCGTAGGCATTAGTTGCTGGGCAAAAAATAGAAATTCCATCCTAAACATGTGTTCATGGGCTTGAATTAGAAAGTCAGTCTAATACTTATGGTAGTATCAGACTTAGGAAACTAGAATGTTCTACCTTTTATTTTTTGAATTTCAAAAAGAAAATATATGTATTGAAATGTTTTGTTTGGATACAAAGACTACAAGTTAAGCTGATAGTGGGTAAGCCTTATCCCGAGTAAAACTAAACATTGAAAGGGAGGTGGGTTATCCTGCCCTAGAAAGTGCAGTTGCTAAGCAAACTTCGGTCTCACCACCCGATCTGGAGGTTGTCCCACCAGCTTATACGAGTAATCTGAGTTGAAAAACACTCTTACTTTCTATAAAAGAAAATTAGAAAGTGAAAAAATTAGGGCAAGAAATTGAATAGAAGTTGAAAAAGATGCCCAAGGTGGTAGCTTGACTAGATAGAGGTTGTGAGTCAACCAGATTAAAACATTGGGTCTAGGGAAGTGACCGTAGGTAGAGACATGGGTGCAATAGTGGATCAAAGCCATAAAACTTTGGAACATAGGTTAGAAACTGAAAATGTGCGAGAACAGAATTATTGTTTGGTCAGGACACGAGATCGGGAAGATTTTGTATCTCTGATTTCTATGTAGTATGGGATGCATAGGGATTTGGGGGTATGGAGGAAGCCTAAACTTGGGAGTGGCAATATTCTAAGTAAAAGTCTAAGTGGAAGGGGTAGAGTGATATGAGACACTTGAACCTAGAAGCTTAGATGGAAGCTTGAAATTTTGCTATGCTAGCATGAAATTGCTTGATTATATGATTGTTTGAAAAACATGTTTGATTTGTTTACATGTATGTCATATGAAACCAAATCTTGTGCCCAAAAACAAAAAGAACCTAGAAGCATAAACTGTTAGGCCACTAAATGAATTAAGAACTTAGGGACATGAATCTAGAGTCATAATAGTAAGAACAAAATGAAAGGCTTGGTAATACAGACTTGATGAACGAATTTGAACAGGACAACTATCTTCTCAAGTTTGGAAAAGCATTTTGTATCCCGAGGATAAGGGAAGACGGGTTGTGCAGCCCAGATTGTGATACCTTATAGGATATTGAAATAGTTTTTAACTTGGAGATAATGGCTGGATCCAAGAGATATGCTACCAGAGCTGCCACGTCTTGTAGAGACGTCTTAAAAAAGGATCTAACACTGGAACATGAACTCAACTTGGAATAGAGGTTGAGGGGAAAGAATAAAAGGCTCAGGAGTGAAAAAGATCATAGGTCTCAGAAGAAAAGCAAGAGTGGTAGGAAAGTACCATAGAAACAGGGGCAAAACAAAGAGGAATCAAGGGAGTAAGCAAAGAGATAAGGGTTGTGCAACGTGTGCATGCAGAGAGGCCATATAACCAAAAATTGCCCGACTGCACTAGCTCAAGCTCCCCGACAACAATAGAACACTCAGAGAGGAGGTTACAACTATCTTCCTCAAGTCAGGCAATAGTAATAGAATGCCAATCAAGGGCAGAACCAGGGTCGTGGTCAGAAATATGACAAAATGTTTGTTGTTGATACTCAAGAAGATCTAGTTCCTATAGTAGAAGGTACATTCCTATTATTTAATGTTGCAGTGAGAATATTTTTTGACTCGGGTGCCTTTAAGTCTTTTATCTGTGAAGAACTAGTTGATAGGTTACGACTTGTGAAAAAAACACTTCCCGTAATTGTGAATGTGTCCACACCAATAGGGACCATTGTGACTTCAAAAGGAATGTGTAGTTGTAACCTAAGGTTCAAGGATAAAATCTTAACAGTTGATCTATGTACCTTACCTTTTTATGGCTATGATGTAATCTTGGAGATGGATTGGTTAAACCAGTACCAAGCCCAAATAGATTGTCCTAAAAGATGAGTGATCACAACCCTACCTTCGGGGGAGACGTATAAAATTAACGGAGATATGCAAAGACTACCAAGGAGTCCAACCGTAGCTATGATAAACTACTTAAGGTAGAAAAATGAGTTTGAGAAGTTCTTTAAAAAAGAACCTATTGAGCTGAAGAGGATACAAGACCTAGCAGTAATTAGTAAGTACGAGGATGTGTTCCCAAATGATTTACCCGGACTACCACCTGCTAGAGAATTAGAGTTCAAGATTGAACTCCACCCAGGAGCCAACCCTATAGCCATACCTCTTTATAGAATGGCACCAGTAGAACTGAACGAGTTGATCTCTAAACCTGATGAACTCTGAGAAAAAGGATTCATCAAGTCGAGTGAATCACCTTGGGGAGCTCTGGTATTGTTTGTAAAAGAAAAAGGATGGTTCTATGAGACTTTGTATCGATTATCGGAAGCTAAACCAAGCTACAGTAAAGAATAAGTATCATTTGCCAATGATTGATGACCTACTTGATCAATTGAGAAGAGCCATTCATTTCTCAAAGATTGACATTAGGTCGAGATATCACCAATTGAGAATAAGGAGTCTGACATACACAAGACTGCCTTCAGAACAAGATATGGACACTTTGAGTTCACATGATGCCCTTTGGTTTAACCAATGCTTTGGCAGCCTTCATGGATTTGATGAACCGAGTGTTAAGACAATATCTTGGATGAAACTTTTGTAGTACCCAGCCAGGCCTGAGAAGTTCCTAATCTCTGTAACTATCTTAGGTTACTTCCAACCCATAACAGCTTCCAACTTCTTCGGGTCTACAGAGATGCCTATTGTCGATGCTACGTGACCAAGAAACTTGACTATCTTAATCCAGCGCTCACACTTGCTGAACTTGGCATATAATTGATATCTATGACCAAGCCAACCAAGAAGGGAGTTAAGTTCGAATGGTATGAGAAGTGTGAACAGCCATTCCATGAACTGAAGAAGAGATTAACTACGACCTAGTTACTCCAACCCATGGTGTTGCCTTTACCCTTAATACTAATGGTTCGCTGAGTAGACTTGGAGCAGTGTTGATGCAAGAGAGACAAGTACTCATTTATGCCTCGCAACAACTGAAGGTCCATGAGAAGAATTACCATACTCACGACCTAGAATTAGTGGCTATTGTGTTTGCCTTGAAGATTTGAAGACACTACCTCTATGGTTAGAAATTTGATCTGTTTTCATATTACAATAACTTGAAGTACATCTACACTTAGAAAGAGTCGAACCTCACGCAACGTAGATGAATGGAGTTCTTGAAAAACTATGATTTTCAACTACACTACCATCCAGGGAAGGCCAATGTGGTGGCTAATGCCTTGAATAGAAAGTTCAACAAATAGGAAGAAGAAAAAGGCCAGATGTACCAGTTGATCGAAGACTTTAAGTTGGGGATAACCTCTAATGACAAGCAAGCCTACCTCTACAACATGTCTTTCCAACTAGATCTACTACATCAAATCAGGGAAGAGCAGAAGCAAGACAAGTGGCTTGTAGGTCTGATAGAAAGAGTTGAATAGGTTAAGCATTTTGACTTCTGGTTAAACGTTGAGAATATCTTGAGGCTCTAAGAGAGAGTCTGTGTACCTCAGAATGGACAAAGTAAGCAGACCATAATAGATGAGGCTCATCAAACCAAGTATATAATTTATATGCATCCAGGTGGAGACAAGATGCATCAAAACCTAAGAAAGACTTACTGGTGGAGAGGAATGAGGAGGGATGTGGCTAAGCATTTGCCAAGTGCTTAACCTGTCAGCAAGCGAAAGCAAAACACCAAAAACCCTATGGAATGTGAAACCACTCCCTATCCCTGAATGAAAACGGGATAACATTGCTATAAACTTTGTCAGTGGTTTACCTAGAAACTAGAAAGGAGAAGATACCGTTTGGGTAATTGTGGATCATCTCACTAAAGTGGCTCATTTCCTGCCAATGAGATCCACAGACCAAGTCAGTAAGCTGGGAGAACTCTATGTGAAGGAGATAGTAAGACTTCATGGTGTGCCGAAGATGATTGTATCTGACAGAGACTCTCACTTCACATCTCAATTCTGGCAGAGTCTACAGAAGGAGTTGGGCACTAAACTCACCATAATTACTGCTTTTCACCCTCAAACAAATGGGCAGCTTGAAAAAGTCATCCAGACCTTGGAGGATATGTTGAGATCGTGTGTTCTCGACTTTAAAGGAAACTAAAGCAAACACCCACACTTGGCAGAGTTTGCCTATAACAACAGTTATCAGGCAAGTATTAAGATGGCTCCACATAAGGCTCTTTATGGAAGGCCCCGCAGATCAACAACTTGTTCGGCTGAGCTTGGAGACCACATGTTGATTGGGGCAGACTTGGTGGAAGAAATAAACAACCAAGTCAAACTAATTCGGAAGAGGTTGATTACAACTCAAAGCCGTCAAAAGAGTTATGTTGACAAAAGAAGGAGACCACTAGAGTTCTTAGTGGGGGACAAGGTGTTTCTAAGAATAAGTCCTCAAAAAGGGCATCAAGAGGTTTAGTTTCAAAAGGAAGCTATCACCAAGATTTGTTGGACCCTTTTAAATACTTAGAAGGATTGGAAATGAGGTTATGCGTTGGACCTACCCAATCAAATGACCTTAGTTCATAACGTATTCCACTTGTCTATGTTGAGAAAGTATGAACCAGATCCCTCTCACATCATCTATTGGGAGGAAGTAAACATATGGGATGATGCTATTTACGAGGAAACAATTGTTAGAATCCTTGACCACAAAATACAAAGCCTGAAAACTAAGGATATTTACTTAGTTAAAGTATTGTGGGAGCATCAGGGAGTAGAAGAAGCTACCTGGAAGCTAGAAAGTGAAATGAAAACAAAAATATCCACATCTGTTCATAAGGAATCCTTGATGATGTACAAATTTTGAGTACGAAATTTTTCTTAGGAGGGTAAGTTGTAATACCCTGAAAATCTTGTACTTAATGAAATGATAATTTCAATATCAATTGGATGAAATTTGGGTAAGAAATGAAATCGGGTCCATTTCAGGGGAAAATATAGCAGGTCCAAAATTCTCATTTAGTGTCCCTTAGGACCTCAAAATGAACTAAAATTTCATGAGATGACATGAACTAATTAACTAGACAATATATCCAAAAATTAGCTCAATTAGACAAGAATTATGGTTTCATTTGCCTAACACCCTTTAAGGGAGTCTAAATTAGGAAATTAAATGAAATGTAAATCACCCTAGTCAAATAATGGTTTGAAAATGTGTATTAGTTTATTATGAACACAAAAATATAGATCAAAGCCCTTAATTCCTAGTAAATAATGAGATATAAATTTTTATTAAATTCATGTGGACCCATGAATGCATGACCAACCACAAATGATCACGTGCACCCATAGTCCATAATTGGCCCTTACATGTATGTGGGTGTGTGGCACACATGTGACAAAGGGAAGCTTCTAAAAATATAATGTGTGCCACAACTAAACCTTAGCCATCACAACCTAATGAAGAAGGAAACATAAGAAATAAGAAAGATTCTTAAGCTTATGATTGATGCCCAAATTAGAAGGTTGCCCTGTGCTCCCATGATGCCACAAAGGCAATGTTTCCATGGAATGCATGTATGATGACCAAGCAAATGTATTAATTAGGAAACATGCCATGAGCACAAAATCTAATCTAGATGGACATCCTGCTAGAATTTGTTCAAAATATGTTTTGTGATCACACACATGAAGGAAACAAAGAAAGATCCAAGGATTTTGTGATAACATGATCAGAAAACCCTAATGAGCACACTTGCCCTATTTTGTACAAACCATCCCCTTTAGCAATGGAAAGTTGCTCAGTGAGTTGCCCTAGCTGCCCAAGACTTCCCCCCTAGCATCTTGAAAATCTATATAAACCCCATTGTGCTCACTTCTTCTTCATCCCAAAGCAAAGAGTTGGCATTTCCCTCTTAGCTTGTTCTAGCCCTCTTCTTGGCAACCCCTTTTCCATCTCTTGTGTTCTTGAGTGATTTTCATAGAGAAGTTAGGATTTTGCATTTATTTTACATTCTTGAAATTTTTGGTTGTTCTTGAAGTGCGTAGAAGAAGGGGAGCTTTGTCAAATTTTCTACAAACAAGCAACTAAGGTGGATGAGATTTTCTACACTTCTACTTTACTAGTTTGAGTTTCTAGCATATTCATGCACCTTTTATTTTCAGTTTGGCATGATTATTTTCAATGTTTTGCATGTTTGATCATGATTTAGATTTTGATTCTCATGTATGCATGTTTTAAGTATTCATGATATCATGCCATGCCTAGTTTTCATGATTAGGTTTAATTTGAATTATAAAGCATGCTATGTGTTGTTTTCATGCTTTTTGAATGTCTTATTCTTAATTTTACTATTCTAATTTTTTTATTCAAGAATATGCAAGAATTAAATTTAAGACTTTGAAGTTATAAACCACGTACTGTCATAGCAATTTAAATGATGCTATGGGTGTTCTTTACATATATTAAGTGTATATGGGGCTCATCACTATGTGTGGATGGATATAATCCAAAGTACTTGGAATTTGGACATGAGATCCTTATTCAAATGGAATATGACAAAATAAATTGTCTTTCCATCCAAGAGTGGAGTATTTTGATAAGAATATCAAGGGATTAGAACCCCTTTCAATCTTAATGTCCACAATAACCAAAGATGTTTGAATCGCCTAATTATTTACAAGTGTTTGAATTTGGATGTACTTTTGATTTAAATTAGTAACTTTGTTGTTTATAGAATGATCCACTAGGTTATGTGCTCATCCCTTCCCCTCTTTTTTTTTTTTTTAAGGAAATTGAATCATGAAGACTATTGAGCATTTGATAGGATTTTAAATTTGGAAAGTTTATATGTAAGGACATGTTGCGCAAGTTTTGATTATTTAAATTAAGACTTCCATTGAATTTTGTTTCTATTTTAAGTTATGTACTCTTTCTTTATTTATCTTAAATATTTAAGATCAAAGGTATTATTTCTTTATTTTATTGAATAAATAAGGTTAGAATATTCTTTTATCTCCCTTATAATAGTCTTATTAAATTAAAGTTAAATTGTTGGGGTTTTGTGCTCATTATGAATTAATAAGACTTGAGATAATTGAAATAGAATGTGATGCAAGTTGTGCATTTGTAAATATAATACTAGCCTGGTCCGCCTTGTGGTTAAGTCTAATTAAAAGTCTCAAGGGCTGGAGTATTACAAATGTGGTATTAGAGCATAAGCATTAGTTGCTGGGCCAAAATTATAAAGTTTCATTTGATACCAAGTGTGATAACATAGGAAAATTAGCTCCCTGAGTCTTGTGTATATGAGACTCTGCATTGATTATTGGAAGCTAAACCAAGCTACAGTGAAGAATAAGTATCCTTTGCTATGGATCGATGACCTATTTGATTAATTGAGAGAAGCCACTCATTTTTCAAATATTGATCTTAGGTCGAGATATCACCAGTTGAGAATCAGTGTAATATCCCAAGCCCCACATTCTTTGAGTATTGGACATAACCACCATTCTTTGATAGTGGACTTAACCATTTGGCGAGTTGGGTCCATGTTATTTTACAAGTGACACACATTTGACTTTCTAGTTTTCATTATCTCATACCTTAGAGTAAATTCAAGAATACAAATTTTCACTTAATAAAATCAAGGCAATTAAAGAAAAAGAAAAATTCAACTCCTTTATTCATAAAAAGAAAAATACAAAACTTTCTAATGTAAGAGTAAACTATTACATTGTTGATCAAAAGAAATTCATAACCTCTAAAATAAAAATTAAATTTAAGGGGAAGACTTATTCAAAATTGGGCGACATGCCCTTACATTAAAAGGAAACTTAAGAAAAAATAGAAATTTGCTAAAATAGAAACTATCCAAATTTCATGGTCTTTATAATTTAATTTCCTAAAAAAAAGAGAGGAAGAGGTGAGGACAAAGCTCAGTGGATCTTTTTTAAACAACCATTTTCAATTTTAAACCAATAACACATTCATATTTCAAACACTTGCATACATTAGGTGTTTCAGGCATCCATTTGTTTAAAGTTGAGACTTTAGACCAAAAGGGTTTTTAGGCCCTTGATGTTCTTAACAAAGTACCTCCTTAGAGTGAAATATAACTTTTTTAAGCCAATTTCATTAGACTTTTGGAACTTAAGGGACCTTACCCATCTACCAAGTACTTTGGTCTTAAAACTATATGAACTAATCATATGAAAAGAACATCCATAGCAATCCACATGTTTGCTATGATGGTACGTGGTTATTTTCACCATCCTCTTTTGTTAAATCTTATATCCTTGAATTATCAAATAAATTTCAGAACATGGAACTAAGATAAATAAAATTCAGAGTATGAACAATTTGAAAATCAAATCATGAAACAACCATAATCATGCATCATACTTTGAAATAAAGCCTAAGCATGATACTAAACATGGCATGAATATTATGAATGCATAAATCTGAATGATCAAATATGAAACTGAAATATATTTTAGAATACTAGAACTGAAACTATTTTGATTTCTAAAGCCATACAAACAATGAACATGTTAATAATTCAAATAAGAAAAAGGGGTGTTCTAGAAATTACTTCCACCTTATAATGTTTTCTCCCCAAAGTTTAAGCAAAAGTTCCCAACGTACAAGCACCAAGAAAATTACTCAAAATAAATCCCCAAACCAAGAACTTCTTATACACAAGAGGGAAAAGAAAGGTGAGAAGGGGTGCCAAGAAGAGGGCTTAGAGAACAAGAGGAAATCTCAACTCTTGTTTCTTAGGATGAGAGGAATTGTGAGCATGGGGGGTTTATATAGAATTCAAAAGGGTAAAGAATGGTAAGTTCGTGGTGTTAACTTTATAGGAAACCTACGAATTATTCAAAATTTCGTGCCTTCCAAGTATAGGAGAATAACAAGTGAATTTTGGATAATTTTTTAGAATTTAAAAACCATTTTTTGAAATTTATTTAGATTTTCGGTTATTTTCTTGAATTTTTTTCGGAGCATTTAATCACAATGCTCAGATCGTTCCTCGAGCACAGCAAGCGGATCTCAGATCCCTAATTCGTGAACTCGCGCACACATTGTGCGTTATTGGATCGGGCGGATCAATCGTGGGCCATTGGGTCATGGTGATTCGACGCATCCGCGCGTCGGTGTAGGCTTGATCGCGATCGTTGGATTGGGCGGATCAATTGTGGGCCATTGGATCATGGTGATTCAGTGCATCTGCACGTTCGGTGCGGGCTTGATCACGATCGTGTTGATTACGCGTTTCTGGTTGTTGGACGCAATATAGATTGCCCAAAATTACTTTCTAAAGTTTTTATCATCTGAAATTTGCTAATGATAAACCCAATTTCACTTTCTAATCTATGTATATATGGTTTATTACACATATCCTTCTTTTTTATTAAATCTCCCTATGTTTCCTACTTGTATTATATAGATTTGCTAATATTCTTCCCTTTCTATTTCTTTAATATTATATTTATTAGATATCTTTCTATTTCTTTATTTATTTTTATTGTCAACAATTAATATTCCA
The DNA here is from genome assembly GCA_030144865.1 of Tinospora cordifolia. NCBI lineage: Eukaryota > Viridiplantae > Streptophyta > Magnoliopsida > Ranunculales > Menispermaceae > Tinospora > Tinospora cordifolia. Next base: position 16,716 of record JAJIYU010003950.1, read on the forward strand.
TATTTCTCTATATTTTTCTTTTCTTTATTTCATATATTTTTCTTTATATCCATTTCATATTTTTTTATTTTTATAGAGATAAAAATAATTATATATGTATATATATAATTCACTTTACTTACTTTATATTTGATAATTAACTCTATAATTGTTCCAACATATGTATAATTATTTTATAATTCTTATACAAATAATATTTGATAATTCTTCTTACCTCATATTATTTGTTAGATCATCATAATACTAAGATTTCATTTGCCTCCAATTATTTTAGAATTTTTCTCAATAAATCTTATTTCTCGTTTTTCCTACATAATTTTCACCCAAGAGTCTCAAGAAATTTTCACTTACTTATTTCATTTAATTTTTTGTCGACTTTATTTATTTTTAAGTTATTTGACAAAATTATGGGGTATTACAATCAGGGAGTCTAATATATACAAGACTGCCTTCAGAACAAGACATGGACACTTTGAGTTCACCATGATGCCCTTTGGTTTAACCAACACCCCAGCAACATTCATGGACTTGATGAACCGAGTGTTTAGATAGTATCTTGACCAGTTTGTGGTGGCATTCGTAGATGACATTCTAATATACTCCAAGTCAGAGGCTAAACACTTAGAATACTTACAGAAAGTGTTGGAGACCCTTAGGAGGCATCAATTATATGTCAAGTTTAGCAAGTGTGAGTTCTAGATGAAAACAGTCAAGTTTCTTAGTCATGTAGTATCGGCAAGAGGCATCTCTATAGACTTATAGAAGGTGGAAGCTGTTATGGATTGGAAGCAACTTAAGACCATTACAGAGATTAGAAGCTTCTTAGGCATGGTTATGTATTACACAAGGTTTATCCAAGATTTTTTTAAACTAGCAGATCCTATGACCAAGCTAATCAGGAAGGGAGTTAAGTTCAATTGGAATGACAAGTGCAAACAATTATTCCAAGAACTAAAGAAGTGATTAACTATAGTCTCTATTCTAGTCATTCCAACCCATGGTGTTACCTTTATCCTTCATATTGATGTATCACCGAGTGGACTGGGAACAATATTGATTCAAAGAAGACAAGTGGTGCCTCGTGACAACTGAAGGTCCATTAAAAGAATTACCCTGCTCACAACCTAGAGTTAGCAGCCATTGCATTTGCCATGAAGATTTGGAGATACTACCTTTATAATGAGAAATTTGATCTGTTTTCGAATCACAAGAGCTTGAAGTACATCTACACCCAGAAGGAGTTGAACCTCAGGCAACAGAGATTAGTGGAGTTCTTGAAAGACTACCATCCGGAGAAGTCCAATGTAGTGGTTGATGCCTTGAGTAGGAAGTTTAACAAACAGGAGGAAGAGAAAGGCCAGTTGTATCAATTGATTGATGACTTTATGCTGGGTGTGACTCTAAATAAAAAATAAGCCTACCTCTACATTATGTCTGCCAACTTGATCTTCTACACCAGATCAGGGATGAACAAAGGCAAGACAAATGGCTTATCAGTCTGATCGAAGGAGTTACACAGGGTAAGCATGCTGACTTCAGGTTAGATGCTAAGAATATCCTAAGGCTCGAGAAAAAGGATCTGTGTACCTCAGAATGGATAGAGTAAGTAGATCATATTGGATGAGGTTCATCAGACCAAATATACGATGCATCTAGGTGGAGATAAGATGTACTAGAACCTTAGAAAGGCTTACTGGTGGAGAGAGATGAAGAAATACGTTGCTAAGCATGTATCTAAATGCTTAACTTGTCAACAAATAAAAGTAGAACATCGAAAACCCTCTAGAATGTTACAACCATTCCCTATCCCTAAATGGAAGTGGGACAACATTGTCATGGATTTTGTTAGTGGTTTGCCCACGAATTAGAAAGGAGAAGATACTGTCTAGGTGATTGTAAATCGTCACACTAAAGTGGCTCACTTTTTATCAATTAGATCCATAGACCAAGTTAGTTAGCTGGGAAAAATTTATGTGAAAGAAATCGTCAGGCTTCATGGTGTGGCCAAGACTATTGTGTCTGACAGAGACTCTCGCTTTACTTCACAGTTCTGGTAGAGTCTACAGAAGGAGATGGGTACTAAGCTCACCATGAGTACAACATTTCACACTCAGACAAATGGTTAGTCTGAGAGAGTTATCCAAATTTTAGAGGATATGTTGAGGTCTTGTGTTTTAGACTTCAAGGGAAATTGGAGCAAGTACTTACACTTGGCAAACTTTGCCTATAACAATAGTTATCAAGCGAGTATTAAGATGGCTCCATTCAAGATTATTTATGGAAAACCCTATAGATCACCTACCTATTGGGCTAAACTTGAGGATCATGTATTAAATGGACTAGATTTGGTGGAAGAAATGAATAACCAAGTCAAGTTAATACAGAAGAGGCTGACTACAGCATAGAGTTGTCAGAAGAGCTATGCTGACAAAAGGAGAAGACCACCAGAGTTCCAAGTTGGGGACAAGGTATTTTTTAGAATTAGTCCTCAGAACGGCATCAAGAGGTTCGGATTCAAAGGGAAGTTATCTCTGAAGTTTGTTGGACCCTTTAAAATACTTAGAAGAATTGGGGAATGTGCTTATGAGTTGGACCTACCAAATCGAATGATTTCAGCTCATAACCTGTTCCATGTATCCATGTTGAGAAAGTACGAACTTGACCCCTCTCACATCATCCATTGGGACAAAGTGAATATTCAAGATAATGCTACATACGAAGAAATAGTAGTCAGAATCCTTGATCATAAAGTACAGAGTTTATGAACAAAGGATATCCCGCTAGTGAAGGTACTATGGAAACATCACGGGGTGGAAGAAGCTACCTTGCAACTCAAAAGGAAGATGATAACCAATTATCCACATCTATTCGCTAAAAAATCTTTAGTTATAAACAAATTTCGAGGATGAAATTTTTTTAAGGAGCATAGGTTGTAATACCCTAAAAATTCTATACTTAAGTAAATGAAATTTATTATTTATTCAGTAAAATTTGGGTATAAAATGAAACTGGGTTCATTTTAAGACAAAATTTTGCAGGTTCTAAAAGTCTTATTTAGTGACCCTTAGGGATCCTAAACAACCTAAAATGAAGCAAAGTGACTTGAACCAACCAATTGATAAACATATTCAAAAAGCAGCTTAATTGGTCAAGAATAGGGTTTTCATTTGCCAAACACCCTTCAGGGGGTCCCAATTTAGAAAGAATTGGCATTTAGGGTACTTCGGGAAATCGAAATGTCTCAAAACAAAATAAGATGACATGAACTAACAAAATAAATAACATATCCAAAAATCAAGACAATTGGCTAAGATTTAGATTTTTATTTGACCTCAATGGGTTCTAAATAAGGAAAGTTTTTGAAGAAAAATCATCTGGGGCCAAACTATACCTTAAAACTTGCATTGTGTTCATGTGATTCCAAAACTATAGGTTGTAAATCATAATTCCTTATAAATAAGGAGATATTAATTTTTTGTGAACCCATAAAATCATAGCCACCCTATGCCTGTGCAAGTCACATGGGTGGAACACCATGATCGTGTGCACCTTTACCCTACCCAAAGCTCCATGGGATGTTTTCATTATTTGAACCCTTCTAGAATGATCCCATGGACCACACAACTAATTCAATACACTCACTTATATGACGCATCACCTATGGATAGAAATCAAGACAAATGATCCCATGTACCAAGGAAAGTGATCAAATGTACCATGCACCTTAGTGATGTTTACCACATGTGTGTGCTTCACATGTGCCTAATTCCAAACTTAGAAGTTTCTAATGTGTAAGAAATGCTTACAAGCGAACCCTAGCCGTTATATTAGAGAGATTCCATGAGGATTTGCCAAATGAAAGAGAATGGAAAAGTTTCCTAAATCAAAGATTTGCTCCCATTTTGGCACCAAATCAAGACTACACAAGGTGGTGTGCCAACTTCGGAGTTTGGACTGAATTAGAGAGTTTCCTTTAACCTAGATTACAATCTTAGACTATGATATGGTGTCCCTTCAAAATCTGATAGCATAGTCTTCAAGTTTGACACCCAAGAATAGGAAATGGAATGTATGTCATATTGTGTGTTTGTGTGATGAGAAAGCAAATGACCAAATAAGAAAATTCTATGAGCATCTTTTATCCACTAGGAACGTCCCACACTAATATTAATAACATTCTGATTTTGAAATTATTCTCTAATATTGATTAAGAAATAAGATTTGGAATCAAATCTACACTCATAAGAAATTGGAAAACAAAGTGGTCCCATGAGCACCAATGCTAGCCGTCCCCTTTGTGTATAGAAGCTTGCCCAAATTTTTGTGAGCTACCCAAGGCTGCCCTAGGGCATCGTATATGGTCTCTGAAAATCTATATAAACCCCCTCTAGGCTCTCATTCCTTGCATCCCTAGAACAGGAGCTGAGATTTCCCCTTGTCCTCTCTAAGCCCTCTTCTTGGCATCCCTTCTCTCTTTTCTTTTCTCTCTTTTCTTTTCTCTCTTTTGTGAGAAGTTTTGATTTCAATGTTTTAGAGAGTGTTTGAAGTGATTTTTGCTGGTGTGTAAAAGTGCTAGACGTTCGGGGGAAGTTTTGTTGAAATTTTTGAAGGAACCACTACTAAGGTGGAAGAGATTTCTAAAACTCTTATTTTACTAGTTCAAGTCTTTAGTGCATTCATATTTGTTTTCAATTTTTCAATCATGTTATATTGTAGATTTTTGCATGTTTATATTTTAGTTTGAAGCATGTTTGATCATGTTTTATTTTTATTTAGAATGTTTTTATATTTTAATTAATGCATGATAGCATAACACACTTAGAAACCATGCTTTGGCTTATTTTTTAGTTTTCTAGCACGTTATTTATGTTTTTCATATTCTCTTGATTATTTAAATTTGATATCAATTATTATGATTTAGTATCATATTTATTTGAATTTAAATATGAGCATGTGAAGATAAGAACCACATACCATCATAGCAGTCTAAGTGATGCTATAGGTGTTCTTTGCATATACTTGGTGTATATGAGTAACATCACTAAGTGTGAATGTGTTTTAAAATACTTGGAATGTGGGCATGTGACCCTTATTTCCAATGGACTATGATAAGATGAGTTGTCATTCCATCCTAGGATAGGAGTGTTTTAATGAAGAACATCAAGGGCATAAAACCTCTTTTGGTCAAATATACAACACTAATAAGACATTGTTTAAAACACTTAATGGTTGTAAGTGATTGAATTTGAGTGTACATTTGATTTGAATTAGAAATTTAGTATTTTAATGAATGATCTAATGGGCTATGTGCTCACCCCTCTCTTTTTAATATTTTTAGAAAATTGAATATGATGGCAATGAAAATCTGATAGTAGCTATATTTGGAAAGTTTCTTTTATTTTTTCAATGTAAGGGCATGTTGCCCACTTTAGATTTATTTGACTTCCGCTGAATTTTATTTCAAATTTTAAGAGCTATGTACTATCTTTCAAGTTCTAGTTATTTGAATTAAAGCATGTAATCTTTTACTTATTTGAGTAAATAAGAATTTAAAGTATGTACCCTTTTTATTTTATTGAGTAAATAAAGAGTGAATATTTCTCTTATCTCAATTGTAATAGTCTTATTAAATTTAAAGTTAAATAATTGGATTGTGTGCTCGTTGAGATAGTAGAAAGTAATGCAAGTTGTGTACTTGTAAATGTAACATAGGACCCAACCTACCTTGTGGTTGAGTTTAAACATGTTTCTAGGGGGTTGGGGTATTACAATATATCAGAGAATTATGACCTAAGAACAGAGGATAAAAGTGTCTCAAAGTAGACACAAGAGATGGCAAAATTCAGTCATATACACACACACACACTTGCACTATAACTAAAACACCCAAAACTAAGCGTTTTGGGGGTGTCTAAGCATGGCTGCAAGTGTGCAGCCATATAACAGTGATTTACACACTTAGAATAGCAAGGGAATGATGAGGAAAAATGTTGGAAAAGATGGGAGCAAATCCCTTAAGGTATAGCAGGCAAATTGGACATGAAAACTCTTTAAAATAGGGTTTTTCATGTACCTTAGTATTAAAAGATTAGGGATGAAAGTTTTAGCCCTTTTACTAAATTTATATAGTTTAGAATTAAAGGAAAGTGATTAGATATGAACATCTTAGCCCATAGCCTTGTAAAACACGAAATAGATTCAAAAATTCTTAAGAAATGGGACATTTTCGATGTACCCTTTACAAATAACTTAATATACCCTTATGGATGATAAGAAACATATAAAACAAACTTAAGAACATCTTAGGGACATATCCTAAGTATTACATTGGTCCCAAATGGTTAATCACATAAAATAACAAAATTGAGCCCACTAAAATAGAGCACAACCATGGTTTTGGTACAACACGTGCATGATGACCATGGTTATGCATTAGGAACAATTAACTCACATGAAACAAGTTTCAAGAAGTCATTGACAATGACTCTTTGAGATTGGCATAGAAAACATAAAGAATCCTAATTCATCTGGGTATAGCCGTTTCGGTAGGAGCAGTGATTGGGACATTGTGTCATACCCTTAAACGAAAAAGAATAAATAAGATTATAAGAGATTTAAGAATACTTGGGTGTGAGATAAGATACAAAAGTTGACACTGAAACTTGATAAGTTAACTTCAATGGGTCAGCATTAAGTTGCAGATCTTGAGGAACACAGAACATGAGTACAGGTGAAAATGACTCTTGACTCTGTCTTGTATCATAATTATTGAAACCCTAATATGAATAAGTTCATTTTGATGAATCATGTGAATAAGTTCATGTTAGTGTGTCTTTGATTCTATGTTGGTTTGTATGTATGAATGATTGTATGATTAGAAGCATGTTAGGGTTTTAACTTGTTTATTATGCCACGATATGAATGATAGAATCTTGTTATTGATTTATTTATCAATATGATCCTTGCATACATGTTGTTATTCTATTTATGGCATGCCTTCAACTAAACAAAGATGATCAAGAAATCAAACATGTACCAGTGTGGCAAGTCTGTATTTGATCATCGTGGCTATTGTTCCTAATGAGTACGCTTAGTGTGGTGTGTCTGTATTTGACTGCCACCGAACATTCTCCCATTAGAGATTGTAATACCCCAGAAAATTTTCAAATAATTTAAAATAAGTAAAATAAGCTAAGTAAATTAATTTTAAAGACTTTAAGAAATTTTTTGGGTACAAATTGTGGGTTGGCATATGAAAAATAAAATATATTGGAGATATAATATAAATTGGGCAAATAAGACCTTAATTTGATAATTAAATGAAAATTTTAATTTAGTAGAATTAATTATGAAATTTAAAGAGTTGCTTAAGAAATAAATAGAAATAAAGTATAGATACACATATAGGTTAATATCTGTATGAATAAGGTGTGTGTTAGCATAATAAATGTTAATACTACATATTATAGGAATATGCACATAGAAAAATTTATATAATTAAATAAAAATGTAATATATGTATATTTATTAAATAAATAAATAAATAAAAATATTTTATAAATATTAATTTATAATTACATAAATTATTATCTAAAAATGAAATATGAAATAAATAAAAAAACATGAAAATAGAAAATATAGATTATTTAATTATTGGCATTAAATATATTAAAGAAATAGAAAAATATCTAATAAATGCAATATTAAATAATTAGAAAGGAAAAAATATTAGCAAGATCATAAAATAGAAGAGAATATGCAAAAAAATCAAGTTTTCATCAATTAGAAAGTGTTCAATTGGCAATTTTCAGATAATAGCAACATTAAAAATCAAATTTGGTAATTAGAAACTGCATCCAACGGCCAGAAACACATCTTCTGCACAATCTAAGATCTCACGGTCACGATCAAAGCTCAAAACAACACCCAGGAACAGCGAATCACTAAAATCAACGGCCCAGAAATGATCTGTCTCATCTAACGACTCAGATTCAATCCTCTGATCACGAATGACACTACACTCGAGGTTCATCGTGCGGCCGGATCGGTGATCACGATTGGATGCTGTGCTCGAGATCCATCCAACGGCGGAGATCAAAGCTGCATGGATCAATCACGAATGGTGCTGCGCTCGAGGACAATCGAATGGCCTGGATTCGAGACGTCTTCGATCGATCATGAAGCAATGCGTCACTGGAGGTTGATCAACGGTCCAAGATTAAGTTCGCTCGATCCGATGGCCCAGATATGTTTCGTTAATCGCAAACTAGATCCGCGTACTGTGCTCGAGGACGTTCGAACGGATCGGATTTGATGATCGCAAATGTGTGTTGTACTCGAGGCTCATCCGACGATGAAGATCTTAGACGCCTTGATGATCATGCTGCGTTCAAGGAAATCAAGCGGTCCAGATCAGATCATATGCGTTGACGCGTTCGAAGAAGATTCGACGGCCCTCAACTAATTCAAAAATCTTAAACCGTGATCTGATACAGCGATCGATGAAAATCCAACGGTCCAGATTTAATGCTCCGATTGAACTGAAATTAAATAACCAAAAATACAAAAAAAAATCTAAAAAAATTCAAAAAATTGTGTTTCCAAATTCCAAACTCACTTGCTATTTTCTTATGCTTAGGGGGCATGAAAATTTGAATAATTGGCAAGTTTCCTATAAAGAAAATATCAAAAACTTACCATTCTACACTATTTTGAACTCTATATAAAGGACCCCTAATGCTCACATTGTGTTCATCCCAAATCAAGAGCATACTAGTCCCTTTTGA
>JAJIYU010003951.1:0-25417 GCA_030144865.1 Tinospora cordifolia
GGGGAGTGTTATAAATATTTTATATTGAATGCCTTTGTAACCACTATCATTTAGTATTTTGTAACCCCTTTTGTATTTAGAATTTTGTAACCCCTAAATCTCATTTATGTCGAAGTTTAAATATTGTAATTATGATTTGTGTAACCCCCCATTCCTAAAATCTATATAAAGGGGTGTTTACATTGTAAAGGGGGTACCAAGGTTGAACTTCAACCTATTATCAAGAGAATGAAAAGTTCTCTCCCCTATTTCTATTTTCTCTAGTTCTCTTCTTATTTTATTGATATTCTAGTAGTTTTTCTTTTATTTTATAACAAAATATATATTATAAAAAAGAATAGAGGGGTACAGTTGCTTAATAGGGAGAGCAGGAGAAAGAAGACAGAAGAAGAAAGAAAGAGAAAAAGGGGAGAGAGAAACACGACGAAGTTGCTTAAATAGAGAGAGAAGATAAAGAGAAAAGTAGGAAGAATGAAAAAAAAAGATGATTTTTTTTTTCTTATCTTTTTTGGGTAGTTGGTTTGTAGAACCAATGATGAGTGGGGGAGAAATAACAGATTTCCGAGAGAAGGGAGAGCGGAAGGCAAGAAGAGTGGAACAAGAGTTTAGAAGCTACAATTTTTTTTATTTTTTTTTTATTTTTGCAGCCGTGGTCAATACGCAAGAGAAGAAAGAAAGAAACGGTGAAAGAAGAAAAAACAAGGATAGTGAAGCATCAAATTTTTTTTTCTTACAGTCACAATGCCTTACACAAAAGTAGAAGAAAAGAAAAGATGAAGGAAGAAATTTAAAAAACGAAGGTGCTTACAACAGATGCTTCATTGTGCCGCCAAAACTACTATTTGTCTTGCTACCAATTGGGAGGATGTTGATAGGAAAATTGCAATATAATGGTGTGAAGTTTGTGTGTATGGAAGGAGTATACATATATACTTAGTATTAGCGGTAGAAAAGCTTGATTAAGATTTGACTTGTAGAGAGTGTTGGTAGTAAAAAAATTGTATTTGTATTTGACTTGTAAATATATGAGGTGATTGTAAATAAAAATACACTTACTACAAGAATAATCTGAGAATTATATTTATGTGTATATTTGATGTTATATATATATATATATATATTAAATTTGAGAGTATTACAATGTAGTTTTGTTTAAGGGGCCAATGGTGCTGGTTTGCCTATCATTTAGGGTGGCAGGGCAATTCATTTTCACGAATTTGGTCAGGACACGTACATAACAAAAAAATAATCAACTGGAACATGACTCATTTAATTAAACAAGTCAAGCGCTATAACCGAAATATAGAACTGTATAAGCTACGTGTTACACAACAATCTATATGAACCTGTTTATTCTAACAAATTAACTTATAACTAACATGTTATCCAAAATCCGTTCAAACTTGTTTATAGCCTGTTAATAAACCTATTTATAAATATTAACTTTAAATAAATAAGTAACTATTTATAATAATGAGTTTATTTTTGCTACATGGGTCATGCTAAAATATTAACTCATTACGGCAAGTTAAATTCATATAACTTGTGTTTTACCAAGTCATAACTCAAATTCATATAATAATGAGTTATGACTCGAACCTAGATGAGCTCAACTCAAACCCGTTTAATTTTGTGTCTGAGTCAAAAATTATAACTCTACTATCCCTTCTAATTTGTAGGATAGTCTGGTGTGTTATTTTCAATTTTTCTAAAATTGCTGGAAAGCAATAATAAGTCGATGGGCTCTTGTTTTGCCTGGTTCTCAATGGAAACTTAAAGGACAGGGTGGATCTTTCTTAGTCAATGAAACGGAATTAAATGGCCAACGAGGATTGGCTTTATAGATTAAACTCCTCGCCAGCCGTTCATACGCCAATCAATTAGAAGACGTCTGTTATGGGTCCCCCATTTGTAAGTTCCATTACAAGCCTTCTTCGAGGCCTATGACATACGTTGATGATGGCTTGGCCCCCAACAGGGTAACCTTCCTATCTATGAAAAAAAAAAAAAAAAGGGAACTTGGATAAAGAGATTTATAAGAAATCCAAATGCAGAATTACTTATTGCACGGTCTTTGATAACCTACAAACAAAGTTGCAATTGGCATTCAGTTGGAAATCTATTTAGGTAAGGTAGTTAATGAACTCAGCAGCAGTGGCAACGGCACCTCCGGTAATGGCATCCATCACAATCTTGTTTTTGTCATTACTGCTCGCCGCTGATACCAAAGCTCCCGTCAATGCACCTCCAAGCATCGCATTCTTCTGCAACCACCCCAAAAATCAAGAAAACAATGCAAATCAACAAAACCATTATTTCCCTGTTAAATGTTACATGAATCAATCAATCACCCAAACAAAAAAAAAAAAAAAAAAAAAAAAAAAAAAATGAAGCCTTCTCCTTCTCCCATTCAAGATTGTGTTTCTCAGATCAAATTGAACTTATGTTGGTAACATAAGCCTTTAACTTCCATTGCATTTTGTGAATCACTAGAAATATAGATAACAAAGACATTGGTTGGAGGAACATTAGCAACATTCAAACACATTATATATTATGTTAGAGATCATTTGACTTAGAAATTATAACTGTCCTTATCTCAATTATATTTATCAATCGAATGAATAAATTATTAACAATTCATATCTCAATGTAATCCAGACAAGTTACCCAGTCTCTGGTGCCACGAATCCTTTCCATCGCGTACTCTGTTCCCACGTACACTCCAGCTATAGTGCCTGAAATTTGGAAATATAATTGAGCTTATTCATCTTTACAAACAACGTGAGAATGTGTTAAAGCTTTCTACAATCTCCCAGAAGAAATAATTTCTTAAACGTGAGCATCAGCAGTTGACAAGGAGTTACCCCAAAAAGCGCCTTCCTTGCACATATTCTTCAGCTGCAATAGCAGTAATAAGTTAAAATGTAGGATTTTTTTTATTTTTTTCATTTCTCATGTCATTTTCTGCCACACTTATCACATACAGCTTATTCTAATTTCCCTGTTTTTGTCGTTGAAACTTGGAATTCTGGAAGTAAGAAACTCTACAAATGATTGTTCTTCAGATGATTTTATAACTATGCAATCCTATAGCACCAAATTCTGTTAAAGACCATAATGAAAAGACTCAAGAAGCTGACAGAAGGAAACTCTTACCGAGTGCTCAAAATTGTGTTTTGATATATTCCCTGTAGCAAAACTGAAACAAATTAAAGAAACAAGAAGCAAAAGAACACAGCAATTTCTCTTCCTACTTTCATCAAATTACTTAAACTGAATGAACATAAAAATTTCAAACTTAATCCAAGCGATAAAAATTAAGAACCTTTTCTCAAGCAGTGATAGGTTTCCTCTGCTGCTACTTTCGTTGCAGCAACCTGCCGAAACAAAGAGAGCAAAAATATCTAACAATCTGAACATGAATCAGACGAAAACTTGAAATTTCTCAAAGCAATTGAAACTTCAACTCTTACAGTTCCGATCTTGAGGAAGCCATCGACGGTTCGATTGAGGAAGGGATTTCCCATATCGATCACAACATCGATCTTTGGAGAGGATAAAGAACCTGAGAATCTGCTCCTCGGCATACTTTTCACCGTTAAAACAAAAAAACAAAGCACAAAACTTTTTATTTTTGCAAATCCTAAACTAGAACCCACCCCTAATAATCTGCCATGATTGTCCAATGCCGGCAACTCTTATCAAGCTTCGATGCTGCCGTGAATACTCTCGCTCCCACGTGTCTCCAACCGTTTCTGAACCACATTTACTAAACTGCCCCTCAATTATTCGAATTTGCTCATGAGAATTTGTCCTTCCACGCTTCTCGAGGAGTGCGAATTCCGTCATTTCAACTTTCCCAGATTCGTTCGTCATTTGAGTCGTTAGGAAGCAATTCAGATCCCTAGGTTTCCCATCTCGTAGTTCTCTAGATGCGTGTAATTGACATTGCAACTCATCGGACCGCCTGGATGGTTTCTCGCGCACTGTAGTAGGGTTTTGGAGAGAAGGGTTCAAAGCAAACTGAGATCGTTCTTTATTGTTGACACTGGCATTGGCCAAATCCCCTGATTTTTGGTGAGTCAATCGAAGAGAAAACAATGGACAAGAGCATGCTTGGAGATCTTGAGTCTCTCCCTGAAGAAGATAAGTTGAAAATGTCTGCCATGATCGAGCAGCTCCAGATCCGCGACAGGTTCTTTTGCTTCTCTTTTCTTCTCTTCTGTTTTTGCTTTTGGGTTTTGAGTTCTGAGATGCCGATTATATTATCTATTGTTTTATATTTCTATGGTTGGTGGAATGAACTCGTGTCTTCATCCTGGAGAAATCATATTGATAAGCAGGAGCATACGAATAACGATTAGGGTTTTCTAAGCACCACAAGGGTTGAAATCTTGTCAGTTTCTTAGTTTTGAAATTAGGGTTCTTCAATTATTTATTTTTTTCAGGTTTTTAAAAGTAATGAGTCGAGAAGATTGTAAAGAAAGCAGTTTGGTTAATGCACAATAACAATTTCTGTCACTAGGTAACGGATGCAAGAATACTTCATTTCTGTTCCACCGCATTTTCCATGATCAATATGAAGGGCCTGGTTGATATCTTGTAAATATTCATCGAGAAAATGTAGTTTTCTTGAGGAATTATTTCTCAAGCGATATGTTAAAAAGAATTTTCTAATAGTTGTTTGGTTGTGTGCATGAGAAGACATCTTTTCGCACTCATGTGAACACAAGAGAATTGAATATGATTACAGACATATTTAGCAATACCGAGACTTTTGCTGCAAGAAAGTTAAATGTTCTCTCCAGTGAGAAGAAGATAGGAGGGTGGAGAGAATTTCGTCAATTGAACACAAAATTTTCTATTTTTTCACAAGAAAATAACAAGTTTCTCACCTATTAGATTGACCCTTGGTAAAATTTTTGGTCACTGAATGCCAGGGCAAATAATCATGCGTTTGAGATTACCCCCTTATTTATGTTGCGGCTGATTTTTGTATTGCAGCCTAAGGATGTATAACTCGCTGGTGGAGAGGTGTTTTAATGATTGTGTGGAGAGCTTTCGCCGCAAATCATTAGACAAGCAGGAGGAAACATGTGTTCGTCGATGTGCAGAGAAGTTCTTGAAACACTCAATGCGAGTTGGAATGAGATTTGCAGAACTTAACCAAGGAGCAGCTACACCAGACTAAAATTCTTCTCGACTGTTTTGGCAGAGTAAGATGGTTACTCCATTGAAAATGGTTTTTTATCTGGTCAATTTTCTTATCGTTTTACTCTGAACAATGTTGTCTCTATTTTAATTCCTTCTGCCTGGTTGAAAAATATTGGCTACAGAAGCAGGAGCTAGGTCTGCTGTTTAAATCTGTTGTAGAAACCTCGAATTTGGAGGTTTCAGTGCAATTGGCATGAGATTGAATAACTTCTAAAGCAAGATTTTAGCATTTTGTTTTGCACAAATACTGGTGGATAAACCCCTTTCTAGTTCATTGCTTTGCCCCACAAGATTTTCCTAACTGTTTTTAATACAGTTTGTGTTCTTGGTACTTTAAAGGGACAAGCTTTCGATACTCTGTTCTATTGGGAAATGGTAAAGTTTAACAGAATTTACACAGAAGACACTCTGAAAAGACGTGATCAAGCATTACAAAAACATTGTTGCAATCAAATATTTAAATCAAGTGATAACACTCTTTATGGTTGGTTCGGAAGTTTTAGAGTTATTCAATCTTTTTTGAGTGAATCTTAAACTTCAATAACCATCAAAGTCAAAAGGTTAGAACTTGATATTTATTATGTGTACCCGGTCACTGCCCTTTGCGCCCATGATAAACTTCATGCTATGATGTCATGTGGAAATAAACCTTTATAATATGTGCCTAATCTTAATGTGGAAGTTTATGTTTGTTTCTTTTCTTTTCTTTTTTTTTTTTTTTTTACTTTTTATTCTTTTGATCTGCATGATGTGTTCCATAGCCAGTTTTTTAGTATTTCAAAGCTGATTTAGTCGAATTTTGCTTGTGGCTTTGGCATCACCTATCCCAAATTTGGAACAGTTCACCAACTAACTCTTTTACAAGGTGAAAATGTTACTGTAGGAGGAATACAAATGGTGGGGGTGAAAATTTAACTGTGGCCTAATGATGTCTTAAAACTCTTGGCCAAGTTTTACACAAATTTAACTATCCATCTTTTAAGTTTTTGTTTGTTTCGTTACTAATTGTTCAACTTCTACTACTTAGTTTAACTTTTTAAAATTTTTATTAAGTTCTGGTGGCCAGGGCAACCCAACAAACGGCCTGACCCGTGAACACCCCAGTTAGTTAGATGTAATTGATTTGCTAAATAGTTGCTCATCTGGTTGTTGACGATGACACTTTTTTGGGAGTGGAATAGCATTTTGGGCTGAGGATCCATTTCAATTACTTGTTAACATGGTACCATGATCGCAATAGAAAAAAAAATTGCAATTGCGATATTGGCATGTACCTAACATGTTAACTCGTAGTTCACTTTCCTTTTGCCCCGCAATACTGATAAAATAGATGTCCCAACCGGTGCTAATAGAAGTTAAAAGTGAAAACTGGACACTTATTGGGTTATTGTTTTACAGGTCTGTAGTCTGTAATTTTTATAACTTCGATAGATATAACACAATATACTTGTCGAAGCGTCTAGGCTTACTAATCTCTACCTTTATAATTGTTATTAATATTGTGTTTTTTGACAAGGTGATGCTACGATTATTAACTGTCACGCAAGAGAAGCATTTAGTCAGATGCTTTTTCTCCGTTATTTGGCAAAATAATTGCATGATCACATCAATGGCTGCATCCATACTTGTTGAAGAATTGATTGATACAACTGCTTTGCTCGGGTCGTTCCTTCTTTCAAAAGCAACTAAGATCATCCAATAACCTAAGGAGTTAATGCTATATATACCAGCAAATAATCCATACTCGTATGAAGCTTGAATACAAACTTGAAGGATACGAAATTTGAAGCATGTATCGATCCAATTGTTAGTTAAAGCAGCACTTTCAATACAGTGCGATATTCTTGGAATCGTTTGGTTACGCAAGCAACTGAAATTATGGTTGGCTGGTCCAAATCACAGCCCTCTGTTCAGGACGCTCCTAATGACCATTTAATGGGAAGTGTCTTTTTTGGACTGGATCCTATTTTAATTTCAACATTTGATTTGAACGAACTAATAATAATAATAAATAATAGTAAGCATCTTTAAGTATAGCAAGCTTCCATATGCCCTTCAATTCTTGGGGCTCACTATCCTTGTTGTACTTGATTTACTATTTGAGAACAAGATTACAACTCAAAGAGGAAAAAAAAACAAAAAACAAACTTGGAAAATGGTGCTCTTTCGACTTTCTGAAAACAACTTTTATGAGCACAAGGTGAAAACTATTTTTTCAATATTTTGAACTAATCGGACTGTACAAATTTTGAAATACGGAACAATTATATTTGGATCCTGAACCAAAAGGGGCTCAGCCCATTTCACCCAAGATGTGTATATTTCTTATTTATTTATGTATTTATTTATTCAAACGTAAGCTATTACTTGTAAAATGGAGATTTAGAAGGATCCTTAATGACCAGTTTTCATGAAAAGATCAATCATGTCCAACAAGCATTGTTAATTGGTCGCATGCACTGACCTATCTATATGATAATAATTTAAAAAGTTGGCAATTCGTTAGAATTGATACAGCCAAAGGCATACTTTCACCAATATATCCAAGCATATATATATATATATATATATATATATATATATATATACAAAGTTACTATTCAATGCCATCCCATTTCCATAATAACCTTTTTAACTTACGTTAAGCACTTTCCAACCCTGAAAAATTACTATGTTTCCCTGCCTTGATGTGTAGTATACTAGTAAGGTGTAGTAAACTGTAGTTTCTGGGATGAGTGGCCTGAATGGAAGGATGGGAGGAGAAGGTGATGATCAGCATCAGTGCAGGGTTGCCAGTCCATAGCATAATTAAAGAGGAAATGACAGAGAAAGTTCTCCACTCTGTTTAATTTTTCTCCAGCTTTTATGAACCATAAAGATGTCACAAGCAGGTGGAATTGCGTGGCCCACCCTACCACTCTTTTTTTTTCTCACCTTTGCATCATGAGAGGGATCTTTCCTCTTCCTGCTGCCATCATCATTTTATTCAACAGACTAGCTCTCGAAGACCTCACAGTCAATTTTTTTCCTCTTTGCAGTCCAGTCAAACTGAAATTAGAAAATATTGTACCTACACATATTCATTATATATATATGTAGTGAACCATATCTCACCCCATCGCTAACACTTAATTTCTTTGAAGGTTCTTCTACTAGTACAAGCATCAATGTGCTTTCCAACTCATGAGCCATATTCTTATAGAACAAGACTCACTTCATAATGGCCCATCCTTGGTAAGTGGCCTTATGTATATTTACGTTCTCAGGTACATCACTTGGGAAACTTTTTTTTTTGGGGTCATGTTCTTTGATTTATCAAGATTAGCTAGAATTTAAAAGTTAAAGATAATTTGTTTGGAAGAAAAGAAAAAGCGAAAGAGACATGAGTACAGATTGAGTAAAGGGTAGTGTAGGCCTAGAGCTTCTATTTTGAAGCTTTTTTTTTTTTTTTCTCTATAACAGGGATGAGATGAAATTACTATTTAATATTTCACAAAAATCTGATGAAATAGAACCTGCTCACATATCTAATCTTTGACAACATGTAGATTTTTTTCATAATTAATTTGGTGAAAAGAAGAAAATAATAATTATTTTTTATTATTTTTTTAATGTCATGAACAGATTATCATCTTTGGAGAAACAAGATTAACATCTCATGATGATCATCTTATAGTTTTCAATGAATGCAGCAATAACGTTTCCACGAAACAGAGAGTAAAAATAGTCGATCTCTTTAAGTTTCAGAACTGACTACGCTTATGCAGCACCAGTAGTACTTATTGACTCCAAGATCTCTCGTACACATTTACATTGAAAGAAGATCAAAAGAAGACACCACCCAAACAATAAACCAATCCTTCCTGGAAAAAAAGAAGTCCCAAAATTTTAATATGGAAAATCATCAGGGAAAGAAGAAGAAGAAGAAGAAGAATGGCTATAGCGTAACTAATTAATTAATTAATAAACAAAGTGACCGTATAATTAATGAGCCATGGCAACTGGGCGAGTGTAACTGATGCTCCTCTGAGTCGGCAAAGCAAGCATGGCAGTATGATCCAAGAAATCCTTCAATGCAACAACCGACTGCAAAATGGTTCTGAGATCATCAGCACAAGAGAATCCCAAGTTCCCCAATCTCCTCACCCCATAAACATAAAAAGTAATACACCCTTTTCTGAACTTAAATCTTGCCATTTCACACCCATTAAGGCTTCTAATCAGCTTCTTATTAACCTCCCCAAGTGGAATCTCCGGCGGCCACATTTGATCCACCACGCCCTTCAAGCCCTGTGATTCAAACACAAAAAGAACAACTTTGGATTTCTTGGTGCCTAGGCCAAGGGTGAGAGTATGCCAGGCATGGTGGGCTAAAATGGTGAAGTTTGTAGGCAAGAAAGCTGTTGTTGAACGAAATGGCTGGTTGTTGTTGATGCTGTTGTTGATGGAGGCATTGGAGATTGGAAGAGCAAGAAGGCGCAAGAGCTCTAAGGGCGCAGCCCGTCTTACTGTGAAAGATTTGACAATAAACTGGCCTCCAAATTTGATTCCTTTGACATCAGCGGCTGGCTTGAAAGCAAGATCAGAAGCTGCTGATTTGGTGGTGGTGGTGTTCTTCTCCTGATTTGATGATTCCTTTTGTTTCTGTTTCTTCTTGTTCTTCTCTTTTTCTCCCATGGTTTGTGTGTGGGTGGAGGTGTGTGTCTGTTTTAATTTGGCATAATAAGAGACATTCAATCTAAGGCTTTTTCCTTTTAACTTTTGTTTGTTCCAACTGTTATGTATATTACATGGGACCTTTCGACTTTGTTTACTTCCTTTCCTGTGGTGTGGTCTTTTGTGACGGAAGGTTAGGTGTTATTGTTGTGTCGGGCGCTTGTTTGATTTAAATCTAACATTGTTGTGGCCAATTTCTTGGTTGGCAAATGTACCTTATTTCCATTAATAAATATATTTATTACATTTTTTTAATACCCTTTCAACCTGAGCATCATATGGGACTGAGCAATCTCATACTTTGATGACTTATGTTCCCTCCTTTCTTGTTTAAATAACCTAATTATCATTTCTCCTGCTGAAGATGTACAGGTTGTATAAGCGTGAGATTAAGCTTTTATGTTGCTAATCAATAAGTCCTATCATTACAGTAGGTTAGTGGTGCCAAACATCATATTTACTTTTGTAGAGATGGAGAAAAATGATTCACTCTCCCTCTCTACCTCTCTTCCACTCTGTCTCTCTCTCTCTCTCTCTCTCTCTCTCTCTCTCTCTCTCTCTCTCTCCCGGTTTTATAATTTTTTGAGAAGACAAAGTAATGGTTCATCTTGTTTGAAAATGAAGGCAAAGCAACAGCTTTGAGCAGTATAATAAAGATAGCTGGAAGGTCATGATGTGAAGGGTGTTGGTCGTGTAGTCTTGTTTAATTAATAATCGGTGTTGATGATACAGGAGGAAATCAGGATTCCTTGTTTGAATTGGAAGTCTTGAATTGCTATGATCAGATGATTAATTAGGGTGATTTGGTTATGGCCCATTTTTGGGTCTTGTGCATATTACAAATGTATTTATGAAAGGAAGGATTGTGAGTTGTATAATTAATTGATTGGGACATAAAAAGAAAAGGGTTGCTGGGCCAGATCTATACGGTGGCAGAGACTGGCGTAACTGGCGTTAAGTTTGGTGGGAGGTGGTTCACGGAAAAAGAATAAAAGGAGCAAGTGGGCATGCTCACCTTCCCCATGGAACTGAAGAGAGATAAGGCCCTTGGGGTTACTTCTTCATCTGACAACCACACAAGACTTCCATTAAAGTTGTTTACAAAATTGAAGGACCCCATTACCAAGCTTTAGTCACCGATCGGTAAAGCAAATTCAGACTCTCCAGTGACACTATTCCCCTTTTCTTTTTCTTCTAAACCAAAAAAAACCAAGGCACCCATTTTGAAGGACCGCCATGTCATGTGTGGTTTTGCTTCAGCCTTCAACTCCTACAATATTTTTTTTTTGGTCTTTTAAACAAAAATCTCACTACCTTACTCAAAAGAAGAAAGAGAAGAAAACACCTGCTTCTTCCATTTTTCATCCTTGTTATAACATGCATGCTTTTATCTTCACCGAGTAAGAGATTATTCAAGGCCCAGTCACTTCAATGGCGATCATTCAAACTGAAAGCAACATTTTTCCTAAAGTTCATATCAAATGCATTGCAGCGACTTTGACCCTTATTACGGGACATAAAGAGTTACCCCATCGACATCAAAGGTGAGATATCTCTAAGTTATGAGTAAAACTCTCAAGGACTTTAAAAGTACTTCGGCCTACATCCCCAGCCCACCAATTTTCAGCCCAATTATGTATGGAAAGGAGGGCCACCTAAGAAAAATGGTCCAAGTGGGACGATCCAAAACTTGATCCGAAAGCCGGTTGGAAAAAATAAAACGGGCAGGCCAGAATGTATACAAAGCAGTAGCCCAAATTCAAATTCCATGGAGTTGGTCAAATTCCCGAGACCCATGGAAACGAAATACACATTGTTCTACGTAGCACACATGAATGAGCATATTCCATTATATATATATATATAATAAATATTCGGTGCGGCCACAATACTTGGTGGAACTGTCGAATACACCAATTACTGACTCGTTCGTCCCCTGCCACTGCTGCTTTATAAAAGAGCATCCTTTCAAGAAACATATACACAAGTATCATAACCTGCAATAAAAAGCATAAAATAAATAATGAGATGTGAATATAGTGGCAGTAGTAGTTTGATGAGAGTTGGAACTTACTTGGATCGTCGGAGGTGAGAAAGCCGGTGCCGGCGAAATCGCAATTGAAGTCATTGCGACCGTAGGTCTGATAATAAGCGTTCATGGCGTAGGAAGCATGAGACCTGACAGTGTCGGGGTCGAAGCAAGGCCCACCCGATTGTATCGGGGTGCAATCTATTCCCAAACTGCACACATAATCTATGTTTGCTTGCAACCCTTCATTGCTTGCAGATGCTTTTGGCACGCACCACATCTTCCCTGAAACTGACGGCGCCGGCAACGTCGGAGGCGCCGTTGCCGGTGCCGGAGCCGTCGGGGTACTTCCTTCCTGAAATTATTCAAATAGCACCATCAGCATCACATATCAATACCAGTAATAATAATAATAATGATAAAATCGAAGACTAAAAAACTAAAAAGGCCGTCAAAAAGCACTTTCAGAAAAGGAGTTTTTTTTTTTTAATTTGAATTCGGATTTTAAAAACATTCACTCCATCATTAATTGGAAGAGCCAAACAGGAACATGAGGCACAAATAGTTATAACTTTAAATGGCTATTCATTAAATAACACAACTTAGCAAGGGCAAACTGGTCTATCTAAGCACGAAATTCTTAAACCCGCGCAGCTGGAAAGCAAAAAGGTACGAATAAAAAACCATGCCTTTTTGGCGCCGATGGGTTTTTCAGATTCCCAAAAGAGGACAGTAAGCCTTGGAAAATCACAAATACAACCCCAAAAGTCTCAAGTATTACAAAAGCGCCACGCACTTACCTGGCTGTCACGCATGATCCCGACGTCGTACACCGGAGTAAAATCCGGGCGGAACAATCCGAAGTTTCGTTCCGCCGTCGAACCTGGTTTCAGATTCTCGTTAAACAACGAGAAAATGTAAGTCTCAAACGTCCTGTTCGGCATTAATGGCGTCCCTTTACCGGAGTTAACGTGCTTAACGAGGTTCGCATTATACGATATAGCATTCTCCATGTTCACAGCCGGCTGATTGGCGTCGCCCATCGACGGCCACCCCGTCTCCGCCACCACAATTTCCACGTCCCCGTAGCCCAACCTCTTCATCGCCGTGTAAATCGCGTCGAGCTGCGCATCAAACATGTTCGTGTACGTCTTTCCCGTAGCGCTATCGTGAACACTGGGGTTGGGCTTGAAAAGCGCGTAGTTCAGAGTCTTATCAGTGAAACCGAAGTATGGGTACGGGTTGATCATGAACGGCGACTTGGTTTCCCGGTGGTAATGCAACATGGGCTCGAAGATCACGCGGTCGTAACCGCGTCGGAACTTGCCGGTGCTGGGTGGCTCAGAGGTCGACAAAATGCCAAGAGAGTGCGGAGTGGAGACTTGGATGTCGGTGATTCCGGCTAGTTGGAGGGCAGCATGGAGGGCTTTCATCGCCGGGAGAAGACGGGCTATTAAGACCTTGTCGGCTGTGGCGAGGATCTCGTTCCCGACGGCGATACGGTTGATTTTGGTCTGCGGGTAGAAGGGGGAGATGTTTGTCGCGACCCAGGATTGGGCAGCGGGGAGTTTTGTGAGTTGGAGGATGTCCCCGTTACCGACAGAGACGGTGACGAGGATTCCGGTGCCGGCGAAGGCTCGGAGGATATCCGGGTTGGCGTCAAAGAGCTTGATGCGGTCGATGCCGGTGTGTTGTTTGAGGAAGTTCGCGACTTGGTCTGGTGGTGGGAGGTTGTTGGCGACAGTGCCGTAGTTGACGCCGATGGTGTAGACGGCGGCTGCGGCGACATGACTAAGAAGAAAGAGAGTTGGTAGTAGTAGAAGACGAAGAGGAAGAGGATTACCAATGGAATTTTTCGCCATGTTTTGAGGAAGATTTTGATGAAAATCCGAAGGTAGAGAGAGGTCGGCTACGCGGGTTTAAATCGTTTTCCGGTCACTGATGAGTCGTTCTTGGTCTCTAGATTTAATCGGGCGGTTACAAAGTGACACGCATGTTGCCCAATCCATAGAGTGGAGGCCCATGCCTCGTGATGCGTTGAAGTGGGCCCTTTGTTACCTGACCAAAGCAAGTTATTAGAAACGCGTGGCAGAGACAGAAAGCAGGAAAACGATTAGGGCAACACGCGTCTACTGGGCAAGGCGGAGGAGATATTGAGTTAAATGACGTCAGGAATACAGAAAAACGTAAACCCTTCGGCAGGGTTTCTTTACAATTTATTTACAGCGGAAACTGGAAAGCTGTGTCAGGATGGATCAACGGTAGAATTTTGTGTTCAAACGGCTACATGGGATTGATTAAAAATAAAATTAGCTTAGGGTGGGGGGATTGTCCCCTCTTCCCAACATTTTAAAAATGTCAGAAGAACTTTTCTTTTATTGAATGGTTCATTGAATTTTAATAATACTACCAAAGTGGGAATAGAATGCTAAAAGACGAAAATCGAATTGGCAGATGCAAGTAATTATAGATTTTTAGTTTTCAGTCAATGAGATTCGTGATGATGATGCAGTTCAAAGTTTATAAGAAATTCTAACCTCTTGAGCCGATCGCTTTTGTTTCCAAAATTCCAATTCTCGATTTCTAAAAAATATTTTTAAAACAAAATGACCGTCATTGAAAATGACATTTTATTACTCATTGTTATTTTTTATTTGTGATATAAATATTTAGTTTATAAATATATTTGCGATGAATAGAAGTCACTTAGAATTGTAAATAATTGTTGATGAATCATTTTATCATAAAAAAAAAGGGCTACAAAATAGTAAAACTAATAAATATAATAAGAAAAGATTAATTTTGTCACCATCAACATTTAAAGACAAGAATTTTATTGTCATTTTCAATGAAAACATTTGTTGTAAAAATGATTGTTTCAATAATATAGTTTAAATATATTCATAAAAACTCAATTTTAATTAAAATTTATTTATAGCACTAGAGCTTAAGTTTGCATCATGGAGACCTAATGGATAAAATTGTAATTTTTGTAATTAAAAAGAATGTTCATAGTTGGTTGTGTAACAGTACATAAATAAACAGACATATTGATAATCTTTTTTTTTTTAATTCACATGTTAGCTTGACAGTGAATACAAGTGATTGCAATGAAAAAGATTTTTTTGTTTTTTTTTGGGTCTAAGTTCTATTTGTCACAACATCTAAATTTTTTTAAATTAATGATTACCTTGGAAATGCTATTTCATTTAGTATGAAATAATATAAGGCTAAAAATGCCAATATGAGTTCTAAATATTCTCTTGTCTAAGTTTCTTTTCTTTTCTTTTATGTTTTTAATTGAAAACTGATCCTTGTAAAATTAAAATTTTCATCCATTATGAAATAAAACTTTGATTCAGAAGCTGACATTCACCTTTTATGCAAGTCAAAAAAATTATTAAAAATTTTATTTCATTATTTAATAATTAGTAAAACCTTAAATTATTTGTAGTGATAGTGAAGGATGTCAAGTTTGAAATATTTACTTTAATATTAATTTTAAATAAAACAGTTTATAATTAAACTTCATTTAAATACTGTACATTGGCTAGCTCGTATGGTATGTATTCAAACTAGTCATTTAAGATTGAAAGTGCAATTTCCCTCTTAGCAAATAAGTTTTCCACTACTGTCATCATTTGAAAAATTAATCCTATTAATTTATTGAGAAAATACTCACTTTTTTTTTTACTTTAAAATCAGTTATTCTAATTTTTGGTTCAAATTAATTATATTATTTACCATTGTAAAGAAATTATTTTAAATCATTAATGCATTAAAATAAAATGTTAACCATAAATTAAAATGATTAAAATAAACAAATTTTTAAGCAATTAAATAATTTAGCAAAAAGTAAATCATTTACCTAAAAAAAATTTTAGTACTAAATAAAGAAATTCATCAAAAACTAAATAATTTACTAAGTTATTTAATTTAAATAAATATACTGAATGATATCATAAAATAGATTGTTGGTGTGAATGCTTTCATTGCCAAATCTTTCATATAAAAATGCATACTAATTAAAAAAAAAAATCTTATCCGCAAACAATAGGTTATGAATAAGACACTTCCAAAACTAAATGAACTAATCAATATATACACTCATATTTAAAATGTAAATTCAGAAATGAAATAATTGTTGCTATCTTTTTAGTGTGAATACATACTATTCTGCAAAGATGATACTCATTTGATATTTAAAAGTTTATGATAAATATTTTAAACACTAAAAATATTTTTAGAAGACAATAAAATATACATTGATTATGTACATTACTAGTATAAATAACATTAAATAGTTTAAAAGTATAATGTAAACACATAATGTAAGACAAATGAATGGTGTGAGAATCAAACAATGATAAAGCTTTTTAAGGCTTCAACAATGGAGACGCAAACAAAAAAAAAAAAAAAAAAAAAAAAAGGAAACAAAATAGAGAAGAAAAGTTAAGGTCATCTCCAACTTAGCATCAAAATGGCGTTGGGTGGGCCCATCACTAGTACCATTTTGGCGCTGATTTTTTTTTAGTTAAAAGTTATTTTTCATTATAATTTTTTTAATAAAATTTATAGCTTTTTTTCAATTGAAAATTTAATCATTTAAAATTTTGTTTAGTTATTTTTATTAATTTTTAATATTATTTAATATTATTTATTTTTACTATTTTATACTTATTTTTGTAGTGTATTATTTATTAATAATAATTAAATATAATATTAGATAAATATGTAAAATAAAATTTATGTATAAAAATATATTTAAAACATAAAAAAGAAATAAAAAGGAATATTAAAATATTTCTTTTGGAGTAAAAAATAAAATAAATATCTTGAAAAAAAGTTATTGTTTAGTGTTGAAGTACTTATAAAATAAAGTAAAAAAATAAAGGTTGGAGGTGCCTTTCAGAGTATCTCATTAATAATTTGAATGACTACACCTGTCATAACTGCGGACAAAATTAGCCAATCATGCTCACACATCTGTATAATCTTTTTTAATAAATACATCATTACACATTTGAGCTAAGATTTCTAAGAATTGTTGAGAGCATAAAATCCGATTAGATTGTTGAGAGCATAAAAGTGATTTGTTTCATTGCATTTTCAAATCTCAGTTTTGCGCCATTAGATTATGTACACTTTCAAGAATGATCTAGGCCATCCATCTACAGCTAACATGTTGCTCCCCGTAAAATTATACAACAAAGCTCTTACAACAAAGTCCTAGC
Organism: Tinospora cordifolia; assembly: GCA_030144865.1. Lineage (NCBI taxonomy): Eukaryota > Viridiplantae > Streptophyta > Magnoliopsida > Ranunculales > Menispermaceae > Tinospora > Tinospora cordifolia. Next base: position 17,197 of record JAJIYU010003951.1, read on the forward strand.
TAAACAGACAGTCAACCAAATAATATAGAAAACTTGATGATGCACATTTAAAATATACATGTTAGATGTTAACGCAACATTGTAGTTTTTTAAATTTAAATTTTTTATTTTTTAAATGTATAGATAGGCGAACTGATCTTCCTATAGTTCGAAAACAAAATTAATATTATGCCCATCACCTCATTTCATATTTAGGTATGTAAGCTTTTTTTTTTTCTTTCTTTTTTTTCCAATTTTTTAGATATGTAATGTCGGGACCCCTTCTCTAAGCCAAGGGCGGCCCGACCAACACGGTGGCCTGACGACCCCTCTCACCAAGTTGAGTTTGCCCGATCACTGTTAAGCCCTTTCAAAATCTCACACAATCAGACGATGTCAGAATAATTGAAAACTTAGAAGTAAAAGCAAGCAATAACTAAAGCGAAAGTATTTCATTTACATTAGTTTTGTTCAAAATACACATGTAACCATTTAAGACTAGTACAACAATGGCCAACCTCAAATGAAAAGGAGAAGACCAAAAAGGAACTAAGATAAGAGTCGTCAGGGAATCAGACAATCACTACGTTTTTTCCCTTGTTCGCCACTGAAGAACCTGAAATGGTAATAGAGTAGTGAGCCTAAAATCCACGTGGCTAAGTGAGTAAAAAGATCAGCATGTCAACCATAACCAATATTCCAAAACAATGCATGTATGCATGAGTAATAAGATGATGTGACATTCGAAAGCATGACATAGTATGAAAACAGTTATAAATAGTGTAACGGTTTAAAAAAATCATCTTAAATTCATGCCAGTTGAAAACATATTCAGGCTAGGTTAGCTCAACAAAACCTAACCTATGGTCATCGCTCGAGCGGGTCGTAGGTCAGGCGTATTGGCTACTTGAGCGGGTCATAGGCTAGGCGTACCCCTCGAGTACCCTAACTCCGCACTCGGTCCTCAAGTGCCATCACTCGAGCGGGTCGAAAGCTAGGCGTGTTAATCACACACCCTAACCCCGCGCTTGGACCTCGAGTTTCATCTCATCGTATACCCTGACCCCGCGTTCGGACCTCGAGCCTCTAGTCTCACTACCCATGTACATCTACATATCTCAAAATCAACCTGATGTATCTAAGTCTCGTGAAACCATTCAAACCATGTTATTTCATTCAAGTTTTATGCAAGGAAAAAAAGTAATAGAAACACCTGAATCAAACTACTCACATCGGGTCCTGTGCATCGATGTCCCATCGTCAACCAGCCCAGCCTCGCTATACCCTCTCGAATCTGTATCAATCAAAACTCAATCTCAGTTCTATCCGTACAGTGGTCACCGTCTCAACTCAGTTTTGATCGATCCGAGCTGTTTCGGTCAATCGGTCAGACCTAGTCAATTCTGGCCAACTCTGGTCAATGCAGTCATTCTAGTCACCTTAGGTCAATCTATGCACAAATTGGGTCAACATAGGCCATTTAGATCAAGATTGGGTCAAAAAGGGTCAAAATTAGTTCAAAATTTCAAACCTCAACACTTAGTTAAATTTGGGTTTTTTGCTCTCTTACACAGCAAGCTTGCCGATTTTTCTGCTGGCAATCCGTACGTCGGATTTCCACCAAAATTTTCAGATCAGTTCTAGACTCCTTGAACCTTCCCTAGAATTTTAAATCATGATTTTAGGACTTCATTTGATAGTATTTTTAGCTAAGATTCCAGGGACTATGTGTTCTCAGGTTCTGTATGACAGACAGTGACTGTTTGCCTAATTTGACCTACTTATCCATATCAGATTGCTCTGAAATTTGACATATTCAGAATTTTCAGTTGAATCACAGAGACTTCTGGGTTCACACTTCCTGGCAAGGATTATAAGAATCTCGTATACCTGATTTGATCTATTCTGTCTAAGCTTTGACTAGAATTTTATTTTATGATTTTGAACATCATTTACTAGGGTTTCTAAGTGTAATAACATGAATTATAAGAATCCCGTATACCCTGTGATAGGCAGTCACTTAGTGGATTAACTAACCTACTTCCCAATTTTAGAATGCCACGAAATTTGGCACACATACCATTGACATATCCAGGGACTTCTTCACCAAATTTTAGCTCAAATTGCTTTCATTTGGTTAGTCAACTAATCCCTTACTTTTCTGTCTATGTAACAGATTATTGTATGGTTTAACCTCTCATGGTTTTTGAGTGCTTATCTATCCTAGGTCCCAATACTAATCCGAGGCCATTCCTTGCTGTTTTTGCAGAGTTTAGGCCCTGCAATCCTGATTAAATAAGTCTCACTCAAAATAATAAGGAACCCTACTCATATTTGCTCTCAAATATCACTCCAAAATATGGTGTGCATGAGGATGTTCTGAAAATTTTTTTAAGTCTATAAAACCTAACCAACAAGGCATATTGGCAAGCATGGTAAATCGTATTCACAAAGGGTTATAGTTCGAAACTTATACCTTCTTTTAGTCCTCAAAGTGAGCTTTAATCACTCCAAAGTTCGGCTTGATCCGATGCTCTTATCCATTTCAACTGGTGGTCCAAAGTTGCCTCCAACACTACTTTTCTGAAACTGCTATCATAGTGGATGAGCAGTCTACTTTGGCCCTGTTTTTGATATAGTTCCACTATTTATTTGCCATTTCATATAAAAGAAAAGTTAAAGTAGACATTTCAACATTTTCAACAAGCTATAATACATTCAAAACTGACCTCGGATGGATGGTGAACAATTTCCACGAAGTTCAAATCAACATGTAGTTTCAGTTTTTTGGGTTTTCAAGTGTCGGACAACGTGTTTTTCCAACTGTTTTTGTCTCTATCGGTTGTGCAATGGTGGACGAGGCTTGTAGGAACTTAAAGAGAAGTCTGAGGGCTTTCTAACAAGTACAAGAAAGTCCAAAATGGTGGTGGGATGAAGGAGAATGAAGCTTGTGAAATTTGGTCGTTCAAGCATAAAAATCCAACAAAGAAAGATGGTTTTGTTGCGTGAGGCTCTTCATGCTTAGCAATGAGCTCGCCATGTGGCCTCCCACGTGACTCGTTGGGTTGCCCACATGGTGGACATTTGTATTCTGCTTGACTTCTGCCCGGCGGAGCTGCCGAAGTAGCAAAATTCGGGGGCCAAAAATTGTTGAAGTTACTGGTTTTTCCGCTAAAGAGAAGAGAAAAAACCAAGGGAGAAGAAGAAAACCAGAGGGGGGAAGATGTGGGCGCTAGGCGCCCGGGCCTCTCTTTTGCGGCCCAAGCCCACAGGGGGCCTGGGCCACCCAGGCCCAGCGCCTGGGTCCCAAGCCCCCCTTAATAACTCTTTTTTTGTGTGTGTTTTCTTTTCCCACGTACATATACATATAAATATATTCAAAAATTATATAATTTTTTTTTTCTGAAAATCATTAAAAATGATTTAATCATCATTTCTTATAAAAAATTTTAATTATGCACTAATTTTCATCATTTGTATAATTATTTTCTCAAAATTTAAATAATTCATCAAAAATCACATTTTTCTCCCAAAAATTTCGTTAATTACTCTAAAAATTCCATAAAAATTTAAAAAATTCAACAGTCAATCCCAAAAATTATTTTCCTCAAAAAAACACATTTTCCTTCTAATTTCACATATTTTCTCCTCAAATTTGTATTTTTTCCCATTTTCTCATTTTTCTTCAATAAATAATATAAAATTGAGAAAAATTATGGTAAATCCTTGTATTTCCATTAAAAATTTTAAAAAATACATATGTTGGACCCGAATATTTTTGTGTATCAAAACATGGGTCGCCACATGTAGGTTATAAATATAATAAATTAAAAAGTCTTGTAGAAAATGTTATGAAAACTCTTTTGACATTTTTATTTTAAATATAAATTAAATAATACTTGAAATATGAAAAGCTACTCCAAACTCTTGAAGAAAAAAAGAAATAAAAATTATGCATGCACTTGAGTATTTAATTTAATTAATCAACTCGGTTTGGAGTTGGTCTCAGCTCCTTTAATAATCTTAAAACAGGCAATAATTAAAGCCTTAATTAATCGATATCTTTAATCATTATCAAGCGAGCAATCCGAATCTAAGTCTCCAAAAGTTATCATATCTGGTAGAGATTTCACTATTAAATTCGTTTAAATGCAATTAATTCCAAAGATAGTCGGCACAGATAATTAATTTAATTCGATCTCACGTCTTGATTACGACAAGAAGACTGGTGTGGCTGCGGTCGCCGTGCTCAATTAATTCGAAGAAAATATATGAACGCTGCCGGGAAATAGTAACCATGCATGGCTAGCTACATGAGAAGGCCTAACCTGCTTTGTTTGGGTTTACACGTTACACGCGCTCAACCTGGGCCAGCGTCTCGTATTTGCACCATCCGGGCTAGGAGACCAACATGGTTTCGGGTTTCGGCTGTGGGCTTCAAACTTAATAGTCCAACAGTCGGGTAGGCGGGCATACACAAGCGATTCTACTAGACATATGGAGCATATATAATATTATGGGAAAAATATAATTTTATATAGAAAAGTAATAAATATTATAAAAATATCATACATATCACAAATATACAACTAAAAGAAACTTAAATATAAAAAATATCAACACGGAATGAAAGCAACAACGACAAGAGTGAGCAACAATGGTGATGGCAAGTGCGAGCAGCAGCAGAAGGTGAGTAGGAGTGCTAGTAGCAACAAAAGTTGAGCAGTAGCAAAAGCTGAGCAGGAGTGCTAGTAACAACAAAAGGCGAGCAGTAGTGGCAGGTGCAGACAAAAGGGAGGTTTGGCGGTTGATGGCACAAAAACAACAGCACGAGAGCAACACCACAGGCGATGAACGCGAGCTACAACGACGGAGGTGGCAGTGGAGTAGTAAAACCAAGAAAAAAAGAAACAAAAGAGTAAAAAAGGAATGTATACTAATAGTGTACAAATGATATACAATTATTATCTGTATGATATCAATATAATATATATATATATATATATATATATATGATGAATATTGTATTGCTACTATTTTGAATGAATAATTACATGTTATATAGGACTATTTATAGATGAAAAAAGAGCAAAAAAAGAAAGACACAAAAGATATTGTAATATCTATAATTAAATATAATAATATCTTTATAATATAATATTTAAGATATAATATAATGATATCTAAGATATTATAATATAATATCTTATACAATAATATCTTAGATATCTATAACATCTCCCCTCAAACTCAAGGTGGTAGGAAAGAGGCCATCTCGAGTTTGTTAACCAAGAGTCGATGACGACCATGTGGGTGTGCTTTAGTGAAAATATCAGTAAGTTGATCGGCAGATGCAACGTGTGTCCAACAAAGTGAATTTTGTTTGATGTGCTGACGAATGAAATGACAATCAATCTCAATGTGTTTGGTTCGTTCGTGAAACACGTCATTATGAGCTATTTGTATGGCACTCGTGTTATCACAGTGAAGAGTGGAACTAGTAGAAAAAGAGACTCCCATGTCTTGCAACAGCCATCGAATCCATAACAATTCAGAAGTGGTATCTGCTAGAGCGTGAAACAAATGTTTATTTTTTGCTTTTCCAAGAGATTAATGATGATCCGAGAAGAAAGCAATATCCGGTAATAGACCGACGATCAGTAGGATCACCGGCCCAATTAGCATCCGAAAAGGCATGAAGGTCTAAGGAGGAGTGAGCAGAGAAATGAAGACCATAGAACATGGTACCCTTTACGTACCGAAGTATACGTAAAACTGCTGTATAATGTGAAGACCTTGGAGCATGCATAAACTGACTCACGAGTTGAACAACATAAGATATATCAGGCCGAGTAACAGTAAGATAGATAAGGCTACCAACTAGTTGTCTATACAACGTAGCATCTGGTAGAGGCGTACCATCATTAGGCAGTACCTTGACATTTGTTTTTAAGGGACTGTCGACAATTTTATTGTCAGTCAAGCCGGCACGAGATAGGAGATCAGAGGTATACTTAGCTTGAGTAAGATAATATCCATTAGAACTTGATGTAACTTCAAGGCCTACGAAGTAGCTTAGTGTGCCCAAATCTTTCATTTCAAAAGTCTGGCCAAGGAATGTTTGCAAGTCATGAATTCCTGAAACATCATCTCCTGTAATAATCATGTCATCAACATAAAGTAGGAGAATAATAATACCAGCCTCTGTGCGTCGTAGAAACAAGGCAGAGTCATAAGAGCTAGGTTTGAATCCCTGTTTTGAGAGTACAGAGCTGAACTTGGCAAACCAGGCTCTAAGAGACTATTTGAGACCATATATGGCTTTACGAAGATGACAAACTTTTCCTGGTGGATGGTTAAGACCTTGAGGAGGTTGTAAATAAACTTCCTCAAGTAAGTCTCCATTAAGAAATGCATTTTTGACATCCATCTGGAGTATCTTCCACTTGCGAACGACAGAAATCGCAAGTAAAGAGTGAAAAGTCGTGAGGCGAGCAACTGGAGCAAAAGTTTTCTCATAATCAATATCGTATTCCTGTGTGAAACCTCGAGCAACGAGTCGTGCTTTATAGCATTCTATAGAGCCATCGGCACGAGTTTTAATCTTGAACACCCACTTACTTCTTACTGTAGTTTTATCTTGAGGCAAGTCAGTTAAATCCCAAGTATGAGTTGTTTCCATAGCCTGGAGTTCTTCGGCCATAGCTTGTTGCTATACGGGTCAGATTTGGCCTCGCGATAGGTGGTTGGCTCATACAAAGTGGCTAGGGCAAAGAAACAATGATAATCTTGAAGGTGGGATGGAAGAGTTCTTACCCGATTAGAACGTTGTAGTTAAGATGTAGGAATAGACTCAGATGATGTGTGGATTGGATCAGCCGACGTTGCAGGTAAATTAGTTCCGTTAGATAAGTTGGAGGTTGATGAACTTGCTTCATCTACATTAGAGTCAGAAAATATCTCTGGAGAGGAGTCAATGAACAGGAAAGGGGAACGAGGTGATGGGGATGATGTGTAAAGAGACATAAACGGTTGATGTTCCCAGAATTGTATATGGCGAGATATACGTAGTCTTTGTGCAATGGGATTATAACAACAATAACCCTTATGTTCAATGCCATAATCGAGAAAACAACAAAGTCGGGAACGAGGTTCCAACTTGGAACGTTCATGCGGAGGTAGTAAGACAAAGCATGCACAACCAAAAATTTTTAATACGGAATAATCAGGTGTTTTTCCGTAGAGGATTGCATATGGAGTTTGGCTAGCTATTGTGGAGGATGGAATACGATTAATGGCGTAGATGGCAGTGAGTGCAGCTTTTCCCCAAAAATGTTCAGATAGTTGAGATGAAAGAAGAAGAGATCGAACAATATCCAAGATGTGTCGATGTTTTCTTTCAGCACGACCATTTTGTTAAGAGGTATATGGGCACGAGCGGTGGTATAAAGTCCCACAACTCTTTAGAGTTTCAAGAAAAGCAGTGGATGTGTATTCTGGGGCGTTATTACCACGAAATATTTTGATATTTTATCCAAATTGAGTGTGAATCATTTTTTGAAAGGAACGAAAAACATCAAGCAATTCTGAACGATCTTTCAAGAGATATAACCACGTATATCTTGAAAAATCATCAATAAAGATCACAAAATATCTAGATCCACCTTTTGTAGGTATGGGAGCAGGACCCCAGATATCATAATGGACGAGATCAAAGGGGGCTGATGAAATAGATTCACTTTTATTGAAGGGTAAAGTGCTTTGTTTGCTCAGTTGACAATGAATGCAATCAAAATTTTCAAAATTGACTTGACCTAGACAACCAGTAGAAGCTAAAGTTTGAATTCGAGACAAATATGCATGGCCAAGGCGTGAATGCCATAAAGTACAGGTAGTAACTAACGCAACAATAGAAGGAGTAGAAGAAGGTACATGTAGAGAAGTAAGCTCAAAAAGACGCCCAACTTTACGCCCAGTCCCAATCAACTGCCCCGTTTTCTGATCCTGCGCGTCACATCTTTTATTAGAAAAAGTTACAATGCAACAATTTTCGACAAGTTGACCAACCGAAAGGAGATTAAGGGACAATTTAGGAACAACAAGTGTGTTAGGAAATGAGAGATTAGGTGTCGAGATATTACCAATATGACTAACAGTCATACTTGAGCCATCAGCAGTGTAGATAGAAGAAATGGGTGGAGTGTTGTTACTAAGTGATACTAATGAACTATCGGAGGTCATG
>JAJIYU010003952.1:0-25455 GCA_030144865.1 Tinospora cordifolia
AAAGAAGTTAAATATATTTTATAATTAATTACTAAATAATGAGCCTTAAAATATGATAATGCTTAATTATAAGATAACAAATTTAATGTCAAAATGAGCATTATCAAACTCATTATTTGAGGTCATGAAAGCACATTGGAGAACTGAAGGGTGTTTGTTTCCCTTTGATGGGACCAAAACTTGTCTTGCTTCACATACCTGCTTGTAGGAGGACTAATCTATGTATAAATATCAAGTTCTTGTTAATTCTTCTTCAGTGTAGTCTTCCTATCCATTGGTGAATTCCTCCGCAAAGTTGGCGAAAGCTTGTACCTTGATTGAAATTTGAGGATGATATTCTTTATTGAGTTCTCCTTGCTCAATTGTCCATTTGGCCAACTATTTAGACATATTAAATTTTTGGATATGTGCTTGATCGAATGTATGTGAGAACGATGATTGGATGAGCCTAGAGCTAGGGTCTCAACTTTCAAATAAGATGATGAGAGTTGGGTCAAGTTTTTTCATATCTAAGTGCTAGTCTTTACATCTTCCTTGACCAAAGTTGAGCCAACATTTGAGTCTAAAACTAATGAGACGAAGGTATGACAACTCTTTGAGTGTAGGTCTTAAAAGAAGTGGGGGTGAGGTGAGTTACCCCTTAAATCTTTTGAATACCTCTTTGCATCTTCATCTTAGATGAGAAGCTTCTTTTTACTTATCTTGAAGATTGAGAGGCATTTATCAATTGAGCAAGAGACAAATTTGTTTAGTGCAACTATCACCCTATAATTCATTGCATTTCTTTCAATGTTCTCAACAACTTTATATTTGATATGGCCTTAATCTTATTCAATTGGCTTCAATGCCTCTCTAGTTGACCATAAAACCTAAGAACTTGCTTTCTTTAATGTTGAAGGTCCATATGTTCGGGTTTAACCTCATTTTGCAACCTTAGATGACATGAAAGATGTCTTAGGGATCCTCAAAATGAGTAACTAAGGTAATGCTTTGAAAAAACATATTATTAGCATACACCTCCATGTGGATGTCAATTTTATCTTCAAATACTTGGTTTACCAGTCAATGGTATTTGCCCCCACACTTTTCAAATCTGAATGACATGACCTTATAGCAATAAAGACCTTGGTTTGTGATGAATGATATCTTTTCTTCATCTTTAAGGCAAATTTTAATTGGATTGTACCTAGAATAAACATCCATGAAGCCTAGGAGCTTATGTTTTGTGGTTTCCTCCACCAAGTAATTAATCCTTGGAAAAAGATAGTTGGCTTTTGGGCATGTCTTAATTATTTACGTCGATAAAATCAACAGATGTCCTCCACTTCCCATTTAGTCTCTTTACCATTACAATGTTGGCTAGCCAGGCCAGGTATATTATTTCTCAGATGAAATTTTCTTGTACCAAATTGTCCACTTTTTCCTTTAATGCTTGTGTTCTTCTGGCATTTAATGCACTTTTCTTTTGTCGAACATGAAGTATGTATGAGTAGATGTTAAGGTGGTGCACTATCACCTTAAGCAAGATGTATGTCAGGCATCTTAGTGAGACCAAGCAAATATGTTTGAACTCTTTTAATACTTCCACGATCTAACATTCTAGGTTTGGCCCCAATGTTGTTCTTATCTTAACTTTCTTTGCTGGATCAATTGATAGTTGTACTTCTTTCCATTCATACCTTTCATTCATAAAGCCTCAATCCTAGGGTTGAGGTTGTCTTTTGGGACCTCTTTCATTTGTGTGAGCTTTTCCCTTGTTGTTATGTTGTCGATAGGGGTGTTCGTGGGTTGGGTTGGGTCAGGTTTGGGTAAACCTGCAACCCAACCCAAATAGTTCGGGTTGAAAAAGTTGAAACCCAACCCAACCCAATCTACGGCTAAACCCAACCCAACCCAAATAGTTCAAGTTTGGTTCGGTTTGGGTTGGGGTGTCGAGTTGAATTTCAAAATTTTTACAAGTTGTTTACTTAAAAATAACATTCCATGCCTAAGTATAGGTAAGCATATTATAAATGAAGGAGAAGCAATATAAGGAGAATGAACCACAAGCTATGAGACTAAACTAGAAAATTACAAGAAATGAGAAGAACATTAGCAAAAATTCAAATAGGAAGATGAGAATTTGGAAATAACAAGAAGAATTATTAGATAGAACAAATTTGAAACAGGTGAAGAATATTGATTGATAATAGATTAAACAATAGTAGCAATACCATAAATATATTACATATGACTAAGCAATAGGCAAAGTAATAAATAAAGAATGATGTTTAATGCATCAATCTAATACAAAATGAGTACACGGAGCCCTTTTATCAAATATATAATGGTTAATGCATCAATCTAATACAAAAACTTGAATAACATGCTTATGCTTTCTTTCCAAGCAACAAAATGCATCATCTCATTGAATCATATTTATTTTAGAATCAAAATCAATTGCACAAAACCTAGGGTATTTTTCAGTTTGGGTTAGTTCATGTTTGGGTTATGGGGTTTAAACTCGCAACCCAACCCAAATCGTTCGGGTTGAGCATTTTAAAACCCAACCCAACCCAAATATAGTTGAAAACTCAACCCAAACCAACCCAAAAGGTTCGGGTTGGTCGATTCAGTCGGGTTAATTGGGTTGATGAACACCCCTAGTTGTTGATTTCAACAAGTTGCCTTCCCTTGAGGGTGGTCATATAACATTCCCTTGATTCTTGTTGGCTTCCTCAAATGACTCTGACTTCTCTTTCTACAAGATATTTAAAGGTTAGGTGATATGTGAAGACCACTGCCCTAAGGTCATTCAATATTGGTCATTCAACATTGGCCTTCCTCCCTTGAACCAACAACCATCATCGATTCCCAATAACAAATCCCTTAGACCTACAGTCTAAGCTCTGATACTAACTTTGTAACATTCTGATTCTCGAGCCATTAATAAATTCGTACTAAGTACATACATAAAAATGTATATATATTCATATTCATTTTCATTCACATGTTACCATCGAGAACTGGGGCATTAATATTTCATTATCATATATAAATAATCTTCTGGATACACCACGTCACATCCCACAAAAACACATAAGTGCATAAATAAATTGATCAATTAATTAATAACTAAAAAAAATCTTAGGATGATTTACTAATTCAAAATTAACATTGTGAAAGACAGCTAAAATTAGGCTCCTTGGCCGGGTACCAAATAATAAAGTAAAAACATAAAATAACTACTAACTCTATGAGCCTATACGCCTGAACTACAAACCATAAAGAAACAAATATTCTAGCGTAACCCCAACAGTAAGACCCACTACTACTAGAGGAAAACATGACCATACTTGTCCCCATGAACACCTTCATTGGTTACCTTAAAAATAAGAATTAGGGTGAGCTCAAAGAGCCTAGTGGATCATACACAATATATCTCAAGCATTATTTAAGACAAAATATGAAACATGCATATACTTATCAAACATTAGGAAGTCCAAACAATTCAATTATTTTTTAGTTTTCATTCAGACTGAAAAGGTTACCTTAGTATTCTTATCACATAACCACATCCAATTGTAAGTAGCAACACACCGCTAGATTATTTAGGGACATACCCGTCATCCAATATTTGGAACTAGGGACACACCCACCATTTCAATCATTACAATAGAGACTATTCCATATCTTTGAGAACGCCCATAGTGATCTACCATGGACTCAATGCGCTAGTATGTAGTTCAAATCTTAATTATATTTATCAAGTGAGAGAAAAAATTTTCAATTTCTAGCATACTCAAGAGCTCATAAATCAATAACAAACGTGTAGCAAATATTAAAAAAAAAAACATGGAATCCATCATACATAGAGTCACACCTTATGCCATTTAACATATAACATATGCAACTTATTTTGAAAGCCTATAGTCATCATAAACGCACGATAATTCTAGAATTTAAATATTTATCAATCAACACACTAAGCATGCAACTAATATCTGATCAAAAACAACCAATCACATTTTACACTTGCAACTCAAATAATACTAAAGTGCAAAGTAATTATTTTCATCTTGTTAGTGTGAATATTTAAATCCTTTTCTTTGTGCACTATAGACCCCAATGACGGGAGTTATCAATCTAAAATTTTTAAAATAATTATTTTTAGTATTTGAACATCTTTTAATCTTTTTAAATCATAAATTTAATAATTCTTTATAACAAAATAGTAAATAGTGCACTATATTAGATCCTTCTATGCATTCTGCTCACACTGTTACACTTATTCAATTGTTGTTCTTAACCCAACCTTTTCCTACTATGAACACGCACCCTCTAAATTCTTTTTAGACCTTTATAAACTCTTTTAAGGCTATTAAATATTTAGCTCTGACCAACATTTATCAAGTGCATGAAATCATAGTCGTTATTATAACTTACGTGCATATTTCCTTTATTTGATGCATAGTAAAGTATCACACCATTTTCTAACCTCTTAGGCATGTTTAATCATCAAATTTCAGCGAATCATCAAATTTCAGCGAATATTCTCGCTGTTTTTGACATTTAAATGCATGGGAACATCACTCCACACACAATTATACTCAATCATCCCTTAATCATGCATATACACTAGTTAATTCATGCATACATGCTTTATTTGTGTGTTCCTTCATCATACCCTAGCATTAACATCATATGTAACTTAGAATCTTATTTTCCAGCTACCTAACTTGCTGGTTTTTCATCATTAAAGCATATTGATTATTAAACCCTACATATAACATGCATAGTCATAGATTTTATGAACAAATATGCATATTTGACTATTTCCCCGTACATGGACGTGATTTCATTCAATTTTGCATGTTTCCCAAAACTTATAACATCCTAATATCTTAAATTAATGGTGGAAATTGAAAAGTGAGCATTAGAATGGAATAGAGTAATTATTCCTTACATACAACGCCCGAAACACCTTGTTGATAACATATGCTTTAAGAGGGGGTTTTTTGAATCTTTTTGGGCTGATTTAAGGACTTGTTTTAATGGTGGAATTAGGCAAGATTTTCAAGACTTGATGATGGGGGAAGAAGATGAGAAAAGATGGAGAAAAACAAAGATCAAGAATATAGAATAGAGTTTTACCTTGAAGAATGGCTTGATGGTGAATTATGGCACAAAATCTCAACTTTTGTATAGCTTTTTCCTTGTGTTAACTAAGGAGGTCGACTTGGATGATGTGAATAGAGAAGAATATCAGAGTTTGGGATGAGAGAAGATGGGAGGTGCCACTTTTAGTGTTGGATAAGAATTGGGGTTGGTTTGATAAGGATAAGTATAGATTTGATTTAATTAGGACTCTTAGTTGTTATCTTTGTAGTGTTTGATCTTGATTCAATTTCCTTGTCATCTAATTCTCACTGGACATGGAATTTAGTATGGGTGGCATTTTTATTGTTTTCGTATGCAATTGGGCTTAATTTTACATGTAAATACCACTTATACAATGTAATACCCCGTTATACATCTAATTATACATATTTTATATCATTTTATTCCAAATTTCTCATTTTATTTTATGTTCTGTGCACCAAAATTAAGTTTATTAATTCTTTTACTAATTAATGAAATTTAAATATTTATTTATTTTATTTTTAAACAATATATATATATATATATATATATATATATATATATATGTATATATTATTTTCATGTATATATCCTTACATTTTTTTCCTTTTTATCAATTAATTGTTCTAAAAACTAAATTGAATTTATTTATTTATTTGAATGGGTTGGATAAAGCATTATATATAATGTATACAATATAGTCTGTACTGCTAAAGAATTATGAAATTCTTTGGACAAGAAGGACAAGACGGAGGATTTTGGTCACAAGAAATTTGATGGATTAAGTCCAAGAGCTGCAGATCAATCTTTTCAAGTAGTTGCAATAATAGAGAAGTTGCTACCCTCTTAAAAATATCTCAAGAACTATCTTAAATACAAATGCAATGAGATGGGACTTGAACATCCTATTTTCAAATTGCGAATTGAACATGATAATAAGAGTAATGACAAAATGATTGGAAATTAGTCCAACATAAAAGTCGACTTGGTTGAAGAAAAATCTACTAATAACAAAAAAAACAAGCATTCTGGAGATAGCTTGACTGAGACAAAAAACAAAGCAAGGAAATTCAATGTGAAGTGTTACGTTGATCATAAACTTGGACACAAAGCCAAGGACTACTAATCTAAAGGGAATTATAAGAAAGACTAAGTCAATATGACTAAAGCGAAAAAAACTTAAAATACATATGATATGATGCTTTTTGCTATGGTTTTTAAAGCTAATATGGTGGATAAACCTAAAAAGTGGTGGATTGACTGGTTTTTTCTGACAAAATCGACCGATGTCTCCTCTTATACACCATTGCAAGGGCATAATCTGATTATGGACAATTTAACTACTTCAGCAATTGTTGGACTTAGCTGGGTGGTCCTAAGGATAATATCAAGGAAGGAACTCACCTTGATTGATGTGCTGCATGTACCAGACATCCAGAAGAATCTTGTTTCTAGCTCATGCAAAAGTGGGTTTAGGATGGTCTTCGATTCTGATAAGTTTGTACTTTCCAAGAACTGTCTCTTTATTGGAAAAGGTTATTTAGAAAGGGAATTGTTTAAGATGAATGTTATAAGTATAATCCACAATCTTGGTCGTAATAACAAAAGTTCATCTTCTGTTTATTTGCTAGAATCTTCTTGTTTATGACATGATAGATCACATCATGTTAATTTTGCTTTATTAAAGATGTTAATGAACTCAAACATGTTGCATGATTATCAAATTGACCCCAATTATAAATGTGAACTATGTATTGAAGCAAAGTTTGCTAAGCCACTATTTCATTCCATAAAAAAACACACATAACCTCTAGAATTAATTCACAATGATATTTTTGACTTAAAATATGTATAAACTAGAGGTGGGAAAAACACTTTATTACTTTTATTGATGATAGTACCTAATACTGTTATGTATATTTACTTAAAAACAAAGACAAGGCCTTAGAAGTGTCTAAACACTATAAGAATAAAGTTGAAAATCAACTTGGCAAAAAGATCAAGGTAATAAGAAGTGATAAAAGTGGAGAATATGAAGCTCTTTTTGGTGGATTTTGCCAAGAACATGGTATTATTCATCAAATCATTGCACCTTATTCGCCTCAA
The DNA here is from genome assembly GCA_030144865.1 of Tinospora cordifolia. NCBI lineage: Eukaryota > Viridiplantae > Streptophyta > Magnoliopsida > Ranunculales > Menispermaceae > Tinospora > Tinospora cordifolia. The sequence continues at coordinate 7,228 of JAJIYU010003952.1, forward strand.
TCCGATGGTATTGCTGAATGTAAAACTGCATGTTAAAAGAATGATGAATGTCATGTTGATAAGTTCTGAGTTACCTCAGAATTTGTAGGGGGAAGCAATCCTTTCTACTAATCACATTCTTAATAAAATACCTCAGCAAAATAAGGATGTTACTCCTTATAAGTTATAGAAAGGAGAGAAACATTCTTATAGATATTTAAAAGTGTAGGAGTGTTTAGCTAAAGTAGCTATACATGAACCTAAAAAGGTTATATGGGGCCTAAAAGTATTGATTGCATATTCATTGGCTATCGCTTATAACAGTAGTGCATATAGATTACTTGTATTTAAATAAGATATTCTAACGTGCATGTAAATACATTACTAAACTCTAGAAATGCTTCATTTTTAGCATATTTTTCTACATAAAAATATGTACAAATTAAATTCAAATAAACAAACTTATGACACTATGTCCAGTAATTATGTTATCAAATGGTTATGCCATCGTTTGCCTTTGCATGGATGATATGTTGATTATGAGCAATAATGTAACATCCCCTTTTTATTTGTGTCTTAATCTTGTAACCATCTTAAACTCACAAAATTGTTTAAGAACCATTTAAAATCATTTCCTTATATGCATATGTACATGTGAGAGTGAAAAACTTTTTTGAGTAGATATATTAGAAAAATAGTTGATTTATTTGAAAACTTGTTGCTTGTCTTTGATTACTTGTTCAAGTTAATGAGATAACTTCCAATCAGGGTGGTCATACGAAGTCTACGTAAAACATCATGCCATCGTAAAGCACGATAACATACTTCTCATATGATATTTAATTTTACTTAGGACAAAGCTTACCCACATCAGCTTAAACTTATAATCTTTGTCTCAGAACTGTTAAAATATTTTTTTTATATTCTAAAGTGTTACTATTATCTGAGTCGTTTCTTTATCCTACTAGTTTATTAGTTTCAAAAATAGTTTTCACACTATCATTACTATCACGAGCACCAATAACAGAAACATAATGTAGTAATGGTTATCAAAAAGTACTCCACATTAGGGTTCATTGGTTGATCAAATGGCCTTTAATTATTACATTTATGCTCTTGTACATACCAGTGTTTAAGTAACATCATAAGGCACAAAAATCAAGAAAATAAGGATAGTGAGTTCTCGCCCAAGTCCCTCAGTTGGTATATTGGTTTTCTACATTTAAAAAATGGAAGGGGTGAGCTCTATGAACCTAGTGGATCATTCTAATTCATAGACAATCTAGCAATATAGCAAGCACATCATACAATCAATTACTTTAATACATTATGCGATACAAACAATAGATTATTTTTAGTGGTCAAGGTAAGGTGGCCAACCCTAGGGTGATTCTCTACCACTAGCTAAGTAAATCTTGCAAGAACGTCACTAGAATCCAAGTTGTGCATCGTATGTATAGTAGTCTGCATACTCGGAAGATACACGAAGTACGATCAAGTTTCTTAAGTGTGATCACACACCCGTCTCTTAATCGAGAGGTTAATGCGAGAACCACCGTTGATTGTCCTTAGGCCAATCAACCCCTCCAAGTGTGTTGTTATCTTGTTAAGAGTGATCTTATATTTGGTCGCTAACATATTCATGCATATTAAATGATATTACTCTAAAAGATAGATCTTTCATACCATCATGCATATGAGTATAATATATAACATTCATTTAGTTGTATCTTTACCATGCATGTATTCTATAATAGCATATTCTCATTGAATATACTCATCAAGTAAATTTATGTGCGTATCATTCAATGGGTGAAGAACATCACGTATATGTTCTAAATCTATCATGGTTATGTGCATATGATTATAGTAAACAACATACAAAATCAATGCAAATATAAGCATTTAATCATACGATCAATAAAGGGTGCATTTCACTATCACCTAGGCCATTTTATATATAATGTGCAAGCAAATATAGTTAAAAAATGTGTGAGTTAGAAATCATCTCTACCTTGATTTACATGCTCTTTATGTTGCTTGATGCTCGTGGTGGTGTCAGTCTTCTGTGGCTTTCTATAAAAGCATTTGAGTCTTAGTTGGCATTCAATTTAATTCTTAAACTTGGCTTTGAGTTCAAAATGACCTCTAAATTGATCTTGGGTTCAAAATAGCCCATGAACTTTGATGTGGGTTCTTTAAGGTCAAATTTACAATTTATTTTTACGGTATACCAAATTTCAAGAGGCCATAACTTAAGTTTTGAACTCCGTTTTATGCAATTATTGGGTCTATCTTGTAGTGCTCACGATAAAGGACATTGTGGCAATGACTATTTTCCTCAGCCAAGCCCATGTTTGAACAGAAACACAGACTTGCTGGGTTTCCAAATCTATCCCATTTTTGCATAACAATTTTTGGAAGGCTGGTTTCGGGGCTCTAGGTGTCCAATTGGGGTCATTCTTGAGTTTGTTCTATAGTACACTTGACAAGGTTTGACATTGTAGTAGTGGTTTCCTTGGATCATGCCTAAACCATTCCAGAAATGGCTTGAAAGTTACTATTTTGTCACTAAAGTTGGGGAATAATTTTAGCATTTGTTCGGAGGCTACAATTGTCAGAATTTTGTGGTTCTAGATGTGTTGAAAAAATTATTCCGACCACTCTTTGATGGTGAAGGGTTTGGACTTTTTTGGGCATCCTATGGTCTTAAAAAACTTAATTAAAACTTTGCATTAAATAAAAGGAATAGAAATAGAATTTTAAAGAGACTAAGGAAAAAACTTATACCTCAAATATAACTACTCTTCCCTCTCAATTTTTGTGCACCAAACTTTCATTCTCTTCCATTCCTATCAAGCACACTTCAAATGCTTCAATTTTTTGTGAGGAGAATAAGGGAAGAGACTCTTTATTATAGTAGAACTTTGATAATTAAAGCTAGTTTTCAGACATGGTGGAGGCTAGGTTAGGGGTGATCATTAAAGTTAGTGTTTAGGGCATGATGGGTTTTACTATTTATGACACTATTTAAATAATTAATTCTTTGATTCTTTGATTTTATATTATTTATCATTTTTATTCTTATTATTATTATTTTTTCTTTTTCACCTTTTTTCCTTTAAGTTTCTTTGACGTCCTAAGCATTTTGACAAAAAACTCGTTGTCTAATCTAATCGTTTTGCCTTCGAAATAATTTTTTGGAGTTTATCGTATTCGTGTTAGACTGGTTGAGTGATCCAGTTCTTCATAATGGTTAACCTTTGTTGACCAAGGCTACTTGACACTTAATTATAGTCATCTTGAGTTATTATTGACTCAGAAATTTCAGGGTATTACAAATAACAATGCAATAATTAAATCTACCAAGAAAATGTTGACAAAATATTTTGATATGAAGGATATAAGAGTTGTAGATATTGGTTTAGGGAGTAAGATCTCTAGAATGTCTAATAGATAAGTATCATCTCAATCTCATTACATTGAGAAGAATTTGAATAAGTTCTAGAAATATGATACTAGTCCAATAAAATCAACTATATATGTTAATATACATCTAACTAAAAATAAAAGGCAACCCCAAGATCAATTAGAATATGTACGTATCCTAGGTAGTATTATGTTATGTATATCATGACATGCACAAGGCCTTGCATAACATGTGTTATGAATTAATTGAGCAGCTTTACAAACAATATAGGCAAAGATCATTGTAGAGCATTGATTAGAGTGTTAAGATGCTTATGTTATTTTTAGAATTATGGATTGTATTACACAAGATATCCAACTATTCATCAAGAATGTAGTGATCCAAACTGGATATCTGATTCTTGAGATACTAAATCCACGAGTGGATATGTATTCACAATTGGAGGGGGTGCAATATCTTGGAAAGCCTCTAACCAAAAGTATATAGCTAGATCCACTATAGAATCAGAATTCATAACTTTAGACAAGGTTGGAGAAGAAACAAAATGGCTTTGGAATTTCTTAGAGGATGTTTCATGCTAGCCAAAACCTATTTGTAATATCTCACATCGGTTCGACACTACAGCGATGTTTGGGCTAAATGAGCAATTGTGAGCCTTACTAGTGTCGAGCGCTTTTGAGAGACTCAGGTTCGAGTTTTGCTAAGAACAAAACCCTGCATGGGAACAATATTGTCACAGTGGGCCCGGGTTGTTATAAGTGGTATCAAAGTTGCTCTGTGTGTACCAGAAGTGTGAATCTTGAGTCTTAAGACTGCTCCCAAAGGAGGTGGATTATAATATCCCACATCGATTTGACTCTAGAGTAATGCTTGGGCTAAATGTGCATTTGGGGGTGTCTCATCGTGCCGACACATTTTAGGAGGCTCAAGTTCGAGTTTCGCCAAGGACAAAAACTTGCATCTAGTTAGTGGTGGCTAAGGTGGGGACAATATCTTTACAATGGGCTTGAGTTGTTAAAATGGTATCAAAGCCACTCTATGTGTAACAGAGGTGTGAATCCTGAGGACAAGATTGCTCCAAAGGGGGTGGATTGTAATATCCCACATCGGTTTGACACTAAAGTAATGCCAGGGCTAAATGAGCAATTGTGAGCCTTACTAGTGTCGAGCGCTTTTAGGAGACTCAGGTTCGAGTCTTGCCAAGAACAAAATCCTGCATCCAGTCAGTGGTGGCTAAGGTGAGGACAATATCGTCATAGTGGGCTCGAGTTGTTACAAATGGTATCAAAGTCACTCTGTGTGTACCGGAAGTGTGAATCTTGAGGACGAGATTGCTTCCAAGCGGGGTGGATTATAATATCCCACATCAGTCCGACTCCACAGGGATTCCTAGGCTAAGGCGGGGACAATATCGTTACAGTAGGCCCGGGTTGTTACACTATCTCTATTGTATAAATTCATTATGATAGTATGTCTGCAATAGGCAAAGCATAGAATAAGATTTACAATGGTAAGTTAAGACATATACGTCGACAACATAATACCATTAAATAGTTACTTGAGAATGGAGTAGTCTTCATTGATTACATAAAGTCAAAAGACAATCTTGCAAATCCACTAACTAAAGGTTTGCTTGAAGATCAAGTAAACTGTTCATTAAGGTGAATGGGCAGGCTTTCAAATAGACTTTCATTGTAGATACCTAGCCGAGTAGACTAGAGATCTTAAGAACTAGGTTCAACAGGGATAACTTAATGATAGAATCTAGTATAACACTAAGGAATTTTATTCCAGCCATTCCTATAATGTGTTAGTGTTGCCTAAACTAACATATTTCTTGAACTTATTCAAAATCTTCTCAATAAAGCTTTTAATAATTCCTATATCGTAGTTATTATATGAGTGTAATAAGTGAAGGATATCACTTCTCATGAGAAACTAAAGAATTCCAAACGAGAAGCTGAAGAATTTCAAATTCAGTTTATAAGTGAAGGAAGAGCTAGAGTCTTGATTTCTAGCACACAATTACATTCAAGGAATCTTAAGCATCACCTCGCATGCTCATGCAACATATAACACATGGCTTGTGGCACATGACACGTGATGCAAGCGGCATGTGCAAGGGCAACAAGGCAATTAGGTGCCTTAGGGCGCATTGAGAGCATAACACCTAGCACTTCGCACTGGCGCATCTCATTGAGCTTTGATTTTTTTTTTTTTTTTTGAGATCGAGGTAGATTGGATGGTTGAGATCATGTTGATGGAGTTAGAATGAGAGACGTCTAGATTTGATGAATCGTGGGCCAAAGTATGAGATCTTGGTTAAATCAATCTAGATCTCACAGTAGAGATATAGGTGTGTTGATTAAGATTGTCAGATGACATCTAATTGGATATATACAATCTAGTAAATGGGTAAATTGAATGCTACGATTGAGACTGTTAGATTGCAACCAAAATCTAAATGGTGTGATTCAATGATGTACGACAAGATGCATTAGTCAACACTATCAGATAACATCTAGAGGCCAAAAGATGCAGTCTAATAGAGTATAAATAGGTGTCGTGATTAGGCACGATATGCCTATAAATAGAAAATCCCATTTTGTAACTCTTTTTATTTCCAAAATCACAGAAAATTGTTTTTCTTCTCTCTCTCTCTCTCTCTCTCTAATCTTTTAAAAATTTTGTATTATTTGTGATTTAAGTACACTAATTTTGGTCTAACTATTTTAATGATCTGAAGTGTTACAATCACTTAAAATGAGATTGTTGTATTATGAGAGACAAATATTATATATCGTGAGTACCTAAGCATAATATTGTTGTTTAAAGAAATAAAGTAATATTGTAGCCTCAATTGATAAGAGTTATTATACTAAATTTATAATCATCACTCTTACATATTTTCCAAAATTTTTAATCAATTGTCTGTTTATTCCAACACAAAGTACCGGTCGCTTTCCTTCATGATATACCTAGAAAAAAAAGAAAAAAAAAATAGATGATTAATGCAGAATATAAGAATTTGTATAAAAGAATTCATTCATTAATGGGTGTTGTACTTTGCTGTGATATTTATGATTTGATGCAAAACAAGTACCGACCCATTAGTTATGAGAGGGTAGTTGGGACTTTGAGAGTGGGTTGGAAGAGTTTGATTTATACAAATGGAATTCACACAGCCGATTCGCTTTGGAGGTGTTTGGCACAGTTAATTTTAGGCAAGGCAAGGCAAGGCAAGGCAAGGAGAAGCTCGTCGCTGTTGTATTGACGACTATCGAGCAAGCTGGCAACGACCAACGACTAGCGTGAGACCGCAAAAACACCAACGAAAAGCACGGACATTTTTTCCATATGGTGTGAAACAAATATTGTATTTAGTGTTTTGACGAACTAACATAAATATTTAAAATAAACTAATTGTTAGAATTATATAAAAAAATATTACTTTAGTAATTACAATTATTAAAAAATAAAGCAGTATCGTATTTATTTATTTCAAAATTATAAATATTACAATTATAATCATTATAAATAAATAAATTGTAGATGCATATAGTATATATTTATTAATTTAGTCATCAATCTAATATTTTTCTAATAAATATGTGGGCAACAGCAAATGAACACTAATGATGGTGATGACTGACTAACTGGTATTCGGTCATTTCCTTGACAACAAGCCTCCAATTAAATTGGTAATTTAATTCCAACAGGAGTCATGGTGAGAGAATTTTTTGGTTTTCTTTTTTTTTTTTAAGAAATCTGGCTCTGTGGGCTTACAATTCATTTTCAACGTCAAAAGCAAGTTTATATCGAGGAAATTTAGATGAGGGTGGTTGAGAAACAAGAAAGAACGCGTGGAACCCATCAGTTAACAGTTAAAAAATATGTCTAGAGACCATGAAAATTATTGATATGAAAGAAAAGTAAAGACATTAATCTCGGGCTTCAAAAATCTCAGTAACTGATCAATAATTTAACGCGCTTTATGTCTAAATTGCAGCCATTTCATGCATCTTTAAGAACCTTTTAGGGGAAAAAAAAATTAGGAAAAAGAAAAAGCATAGCATATCGATGGAACTTAACCCAAATTCAAAAAGAGAACTATTATTTGTTAATTATACATGTAGATTTTAAACAATTTGAAACAATGGACAGCCGGGCAGTTACTATCTAAATTTTGGCTTATTTTGTATGTTTTTTATTGCCTCCGATCAATAGAGCTCCTCATAATAGCTCTCAACATTTTTTTTTCATTTAAAGTACATCATAATAAATTAATAAATTATTGCATATCATATTACTAGTATCTTCGGATGCCCACAACCACCTCGTGAAACGAGAATGCCGATTCGCGCACACCCCGTGGCTTGGCAAGAACTAGCCCATCAAGCCCAGTGTAAGCCTAGGCCCGACTTTTAGATTAGAGAGGCCTAGCGGCCACGTTATCACAGACTCTCTAGGTTGAGGTAACCACTATAGCCCGCCGAAATACTTCGACCCAACAACTAAATATATTATTGAAAAAAACACGTATTAGATGGAATACCAATCTTTGATATACAAATTGTATAATATTGCTATATGGTTAACATATCAATATTATAGTATTAAATATCAGGATTAGTTAGGTTAGATAGTATACTAATGATTAGTATACAAATTATATAATATTGGTATATAGTTAGCTCTTTCTTCTTCTTTTCGTTGTTATCATGCCTCCGCTGCTTTTTTTTCCCGTTGCTGCTTCTTCTCTTCTTCTTTTCTCGTTGTTGTCACTTTGCTGTTGTGTTGCTACAGTCCCTTTTTTTCGTTTGTGCATCACTACTATGTGTGATTTGCTCGGAACCTATCTCTGTTAGTAGCAAAACCCATATGTTGTTGTTGCACTACAATTGTTGATGTTGTCACTGCTTTCTGTAATCTGCCTAGAACACTACATCACGTTGCCCTTACTGTCCCACTACTCGTGCTCGCATCCACCTCCGCCGCTGTGCCCCAGCCCCTACCACCATTATTGCTTGCTTCTGCTATTGTTATTGCTCCATTGCCATTACTGCTTGCATTTCTTGCCTTCATCATCGCCTCGCTTGAGAAATAGGAGAAGGAAAATTCTTCAATTTTTCATTAGGGGAATGGAGATTATGAATAGCCAAGCAGAAGTGAGGCCTCCAAGTTGGATGGGCGGCACCATCCAATGAGAATAGCCCTGAATAGCCAAGAGTAGGATCCGAAATGTCAAAAAGGAAACTCCTTTTCCCAAGTCATAAACCACAAAGAAAACATGTGAAGGGACCTTCCAGACTTGTCATTCCTTTAAAGGGACACATCAAATGAAGAATATGATCCAGTGACAATCCTTATAAGGAAATGATATCGTTACCTAATTCCAAGAGGCCATATGTTAAGCCCATAAAGAAGGTCTGTCCCAGCTGGCCCATTTTTTAAGAGAGAGAGTTGTCGAGCATCATTGTCGCTGCCTTCTACTACTGCTGCTTGCAATCATCGATAATCTTCTCACCTATGCTTCTTACTGGTCCCTAGTGTTTCTCTATTACTCAATTGCTCCTTGCTACTACTGCTCGCTTGCTTTCTACTGTTGTTGTTTGCTAGTGCTACTCCTACATCCCAGTCACTACTGCTCATGGGTGTTGTTGCTTGAGCTATCGATCTCATGTAAATCTATCTCTAATCGAGCACATGAGATGGTTTGGGGTAATACTTTTTCAATTACGAGACATAAAACACATTGTATATACCAACCAACTAAGGAGGTAATGTCAATTTGTAAGCTAATGGAACAATCTTTTGAAGAATCTCAAATCGTTTGATTTATCTAGGTTAGTTTACCCATAATACCAAACTAGGTATGTCCTTTTTGTGATGAAACTCAGAGTAATACATAATTTCCATCATTGAACTTCAAGACTTTCCTCCTGTGATCTACTACTCTTTTGTCAATCATAAAATACCTAGATATTATGTCTGATCAGCTCAGTCTTCTTATTCTATTTTCTGACAAAAGTTGGACCTAAAACTATCATATTCCCAACCTCAATCGAACAAACAGTTAGTCTACATGTCTTGTTGTATAATGTCTCAATGATGATTGTTGAGGCATGCAAGTGTATGGTATCGTAATAGTAATATTATGTAATCCCTTTTAATTCCTACTTCAAACCAATAATCTTAAATCCTAGTATATTATTAATCTTAACTTTATTAAGGCCTCACAATATAATTGGAAGTAATTAAACTAAACAAAGGTGAATTTAACTAAGACTGGATTGAAACCAATATGTATTAAATATCTAGGATTGTAAATATTATGTAATCCCTTTTAATTCCTACTTTAACCAACTATTTCTTATTTCTGTAGGTTATAATACTTATTATTAAAACTCTCTCTCGAGTGTATTTTAATACCTATTAGTATATTCCCTAGTGCCCTCTCTTGAGCGTACTGTAGAATAACCAACGTCGTAAACTCAGTTTTCACGTGCAACCTCCTATAAAATTAAAGATCTCTTGATTTAATTGATCTTTTTCAGTCCATGTTTTGATTATCAAATCATCAAACGTCTCTTCTAACTTAATCTCATAATCTCAGATCATCCTATCTATGGCCAGTAGACAAGATGCATTAAACACATAAAACATAAAACAAAACTCAAAAATAGATTAATTAAAATATGAAATCAAAGGTTACTACAATTGAATTATATCCTAGATTAAAACCTTTTATCCTGACATTGAGTTTGTAACATTGAATTAAACTTGTAGCAAATCATACAAGACTCATGATCTTTTTATCTGTACTTTGCTCCATTCTCTGTTTAATCTCTTTGCTCGTCGTCAGTTTTTCAACCTCTTAACTCTTTTCCTCTTTTTTGTTTATACCCACACACTTTCTCCCTTCAAACCACGAGTTGCAAACCCTAAAAATTTGTCTTTAATCGCACTACTGTGGTAGCACATCATGGTAGTCCCCGACACTTAAATATCTAGAAATTCACAAAAAATGTCAAAAATCGCATTACTGCGGTAAGGTATCGTGATAATACTTCTGTGCATTTCATTCTTTCTCTGGTTATCGCAGTAGGCTACCGCAGTAATGAATCTTTGTAGTGGCTTCTGTTTTGGTTACCACAGTAATGTGTCTCGATAATGAATCTGCACTATTTCCTTCGTTTCTTCATTCTAGTTATTGTGGTAATATGTTTTTCTACCATAGTAATTAGTGGAATATTTGCATTATGACTTTTCCAACCTTCTTCCTTGTATATATACATCTCCAACTGACCTGAGCCCGCAAAAACAACTAAAAACATTTCTCGAGCATTATATCACAAGTAAAAATGTATATAAACAAGATTGAAATTCTTAAAATGAATGAATAAACATGCATTGCTTGAATAAATGCTCGTGCACCTGTTTATAATAAAATATGCCCTATTTACTACTAAACCCATGCAAAAACATTCGCAATATGTTCATAGTATACATAATATACTATGCAACTAATGAAATACCCCCAAACTTAAACTATTGTTTGCCCTCGAACAATAACTCAAATTCTAGAGTTTAAAACCCACACAATGCATAGTTAAATTAGCTTTCACTCATCATTGTGATCTCTATTTTCCATTTCTATAGCTTATGATTCATTAATAATTCCCTAAGGCCTTTCTATTTGCCTAGAATTTCAGTCCATCCTCCATTCCTCCTCAACTTTACCCTTGTCTGTTAGTAACTTAATCCTTTTAGACCATGTAGGCGAGTAATAGTCACCATTCGACTCATAGAAATCCTTTTTTAATACTTAAGTATGCAAACTTTCTCAACTCTCTCTTCTATCTCTCTTTTACTCAAGTTAAGCTATAGTCAAAATTAGTGGTCTTTCTTAAGTTGTAACTTAGCCTGACTCTAGGTATGCATGTAATTAAACATAGAATTAAATTCAGACTCAAATGTACACCTATAGCAATGATGACAACCTTCTTTGTTTGATTTTTCTTTACGTTCTTGATTCCCTTTTGTATACTCCTCTGTATTTCATAAGTCCATACCCCCAACCTTATTTTCGTTGCTCCCCAAACACTTATATTCACATGCACTTCAATTTGTACCCATAAATACACCCATATAGAATAAGGAAAATCAGCATTTACCCCCAACCTTATTTTCGTTGCACCCCAAACACTTATATTCACATGCACTTCAATTTGTACCCATAAATACACCCATATAGAATAAGGAAAATCAGCATTCATCAATAATACTATATATATATATATGTGTGTGTATGTATGTATGTATGTATATATTTGTTATTTTTTTAATGACGTTAACTCATGTACACCAATGAGTGCATTCCTCCCTTCACATAATCACACACAACATTTTCATCACCATGAGTGCATATAAATGGGTTCAAATGACACATGCATGAAAGGTGTTGTGTTTATGTGTTATTTAGGTTCGACACGAAGAAAAAGGATTCAAGGCTCAAAATTGGATGCAAAGGATTTTTTAAATGTTGGGAGTGTCCTTTGGGCTAAAACTCAAACAATAATAGCTTACTTCATTTTCCTCCTAGAGTCATCCCTAAGTAGTGTTTAAAATAGATTTGATTATTTCAAGAGTTTATGGGAAATTCTCTCCCCTTGTGCCATGATTCCAACTTCTCACTTTCCTTATTTTTCGAATTTTCAATTCACCTAAGACGAAAGAGCTATGTTAATGTCAACTTTTAGAGAAACCAAGCACACAGACTAGATGAATGTACCCTTAGTTCCTTATCTCGTCACACTAGAGGAATTTTCAATCTCATAGGTCACTCAGTGAAAATATCAAAAGTGTATGGCATGGATGTAACTTAAGTTACAAAAATATTCTCTACATGCTCATGTCCTAACTCTAAATGCCTAGACATTTCATGATTTCTATATGCCATGACAAAATTTCAATAATAACTATGTGACATGCCTATAAATAAGCAGTACAAAGGAAATGTGTAAAAATAATATATAAAAAAATATAACTTGAACCAAAAAAAGATTGGCCTCAATGTATCCCCAAACTTAAGCTGTGCTTTATCCTTAAGAGCACAAATTCATTGTAAAACACACAGACATATAGGAGAAAACACTAAAGCAAAGTTACTTGTACTCACACTTGCAACTCAGAGCACATGCAAATTAGATAAACAGAGCAAACATTATTAGTAACCATTCCAAAAAAAAAATATTACAGGTAGTTAAGAAATAAGTACAAAATAGAATTAAAAAAAAGTTTTGTGCAACAAGTGACTAGACATCAGTAGCACAAAGTAAGATAACACCCCACAGAAAATAAAATCAGAGATCATCCGCGAATAGGTCAGCATCTTTGATGTGGTCAAGATCATCATCACCTCCAGCAACATCATCATCACCGTCATTATCATCACTGTCATTGTTCGAATGAGCTAGAGCTCCACTGTCGCCTGGCATATGGCATGTTATGAACTTTGGAGGAGGATCTGTTTGAGCCAGCGGAGATAGATCACAAATAGGCATTTAGTAAGGCCAAGTGATCATCTTCATTATGATGTGATCATTCATCCTCAAAGTGGACTCACTAGATGGCCAAGTGACACCTGCCTGCTTGCACAGAGATGTAATAACAATATCCATAGGGACCCTATTGATTGCCAATACTAGTGAAAGGTTAGCACAAATAAACATACCTTGGCAACTGTGGTGAAAGTGTTCTTGGATAGGCTGACAGGGCGGTTATTAGTCCACTTCCAAGTTCCACCCTCTAAGTATAATGTACGCACGATGTCTTCAGGATCAAATTTCTCATAGTAGGTAGTCCATGAAGTCATTTGGTGTATCCTTGGGCAGGTTGTATAGCTCATTTATGACATCTACATCAAAAGGGACCCACGTACCATGTACCCACATTTTAGTGCCCTCGTGATCCTTTGCATTAGCATAAAATTCCTATACGATGGAGAGAGTGGGTGCAGACGGAGGATGCACCAGTAGTTCCCACTACCTTTGGGCCACACTAGCATCAATGCCTAACTGCCTCTCATCATAAAAAATGTAGATGTCGCACTCCGGTATCAAGTGTCGGAAGTCTCGAATACGCCCAAACCTGGCCTTGGCTTCAGAGGTGTGAAATGAGTCCTGGTCATCAGCAGTGGTGGGGGTGGTTTATTTTCTCTTTGACACTAGTTGCTTCATTCTTGGAGCCCTGCAACATTGAATCCATGTGTAAACAAATAGAAATTGACCAATAATTGGAAAGTAAAGTTGGACAGGATCTCCCCTGTATAATCTACATTTTCATAACACATTATAAATTGGCACATGGAAAGCAAATTCATGAAATTTAAGTGCAAAATGTGTACAAAATCAGTAGAGAGGCAACTTTTCATGAAAGATTTTGAGAGACAAAGCAAACCAATTCTAAAAGTAATGAATGTACATGTAAAAAAAACTTAAATTAATTCACATGAAGGTGCAAAAGTGAAGAAAACTCAAAGACAGCTAGTAGGAACGTGGGGAAGAGCAGATGACTTGGAGACTTCAAATAAAAAATGCGTGTTAAATGAGCAAAAAGGGTTCGAAAATGCATATATACAATGACATTATTGTAGTAGTGTTGGAACCTACAAATTGCATTTTGAACTTGAGCGCCATTACTATGATAAGCTACTGCGATAATGCCCAACAATTCCTTTAGTTACTGTTGTAGGCTACCACGGTAATGAGGTTTATTTAGCTGATATTATATTGGTTGCCACGGTAAGCTATTATGGTAGTGAACATTACAAAATAAACATGTTCTATATATTGTAGTAGTGTATTGCAATAATGCAGTTATGTTAGTTTCCTCTGTTGGTTACCGTGGTATAGTACCAAAGTAACCAGTCCTTCCCACACTTTTTTAGATGAATTAATGCAGAACCTCTAAAAGCATATGAAACATGGCTAAAATAAAATAAACTACAGGAAAATTAAAATAAAAATAAAAACAAGTGGGTTGCCTCCCACTAAGTGCTTTGGTTAATGTCGTTAGCTTGAGATGGTTACTAATTATAAGTCCACTAGTGTCACAGAGTCTACACTCTACTTTGTTCTTCCATCAAAGATATTCAGTCGCTAACTATGGTTTGAAACAATGCCCATCCACTAAGCTTTCTAGTTCAACATCTCCGAAAGGAAACAACTATGTAACAAGAAAAGGGCTGGACCAACGAGACTTGACCTTCCCGGGAAATAACCATAGGTGTGAGTTGAACATAAGGACTTGTTGGCCTGTTTCGAATTCTTTTTTTTTTTTCAATCAACTTGTCATGCCATTGCTTCGCCCTTTCCTTGTAAATGTGATTATTTTCAAAAGCCTTCTCCCAAAATTCTTTGAGCTCAGCAAGCTAAAGTAGTCAGTTCTCACCACAAGCCTGTGCATCAAAATTCAGCTTTCTAATCACACAATAGGCTCGATGTTCAAGCTCACATGGTAGATGACAAGATTTCTTATACACTAGTTGATAAGGGGACATGTTGACGAGGGTTTTGAATGCTGTCCTCTACACCCACAAGGCATTATTGAGCCTCAATGCCTAGTCCTTTTGACTATTGTTAACTGTCTTTTGTAGAATAGCCTTGATTTCTTGGTTAGAGACCTTGGCTTGTTCATTTGTTTGAGGATGATAAGGCGAGGCTACCTTATGCTACACACCATACTTAGTAAGAAAATATTGCGAGCTAGGAATTTGAGGACCACTCGAGCTTCGTTCTTTGTAGCTGCTATCACCTCCACCCACTTTGAAACATAATCCATTACCAACAATATATAGTGCTTCCCATTTGATGGTGGAAAGTGGCCCATCAAATCAATATCCCATATATCAAAGAGCTCAACTTCAATGAACGATTGAAAAGGAATTTCATTCTTTTTAGATATATTCCCTTGCTTTTGGCAAGCTTCACATATTTTTACAAATTGATAGACATCTTTGAAAATAGTTGGCCAACAAAACCCACTCTCAACGATACGCCTTCTGGTTCTTTGATGATTATAATGTTCGCTATAAGGAGAGGCATGACAATCATGAAGTACCTATTGAATTTCAACTTCAGGGATGCAACGATAGATGATTTTATTGGCACATTGATGGTAGAAATACGAATCATCCCATAAATAGAACTTGGCTTTTTGAAATTAGTGCTTATGTTTAACACTAGATAAATCCAGTTGAGATGTACCTATTACTAAATAATTAGCAAAATCGACATACCATGGTGCAAGGTCCATTATTTTCAAAAGTTGTTCATTAGAGAACAACTCAACTATGCCCATGTGATCATCAACAATTTCTTCAGGGAGACGAGATAAATGGTCAATTACTGCATTTTAAGCCCTTTCTATCCTTGATTTCTAAGTCAAATTCTTGAAGTAACATGATCCATTGTGTGACACCCCTGTTTCAGGCCTAGATTTTTCTATAAATGGTCTTCGAGTCATCCTTCTCAAAATCGAGTTGCCAACTGTCTATTTCCTATTTTTTTTCTTTCGAAAGTTTACAAAATCTATATGCAGTGTAGACCACATTAATGCATGGAATGTCCATAATCTACCCATTATCACCATTTTTCATTCATGAAAATAGGAAGATTTCAAAACATCATACTAATGCAAAACAATAAAAGTCAAACATTCAGTTAACTACTGTCAGATTCATTTATACAAAATAAACACAAGTACATTTAGATTTTGAAAGTTCTGCATCATATCATACAAAACGATCACAAATATTGTTTAAACATTTACATCAAAATAAGACACGTGAAACAAATGTAACAACGTCTAAGTGAGGCTCTGAAATCAATACCTATGCCTGTTAGTGAATATTCCTGTGAGTACCTGAAAAATAAAATGGGAGTGAGCTCGAACGCCTAGTAGGTCCTTCTTACACGTCATTAATATCATACAAACCAACATTCAAAACATTACAAGCACTTTCAGACATTAAGCATTGCAAACATTAAATTGTCTTGTTATAATCCTAATGACCGAAAGAGAATCCTCCCTTGATATTTCCTGTAATCCAAATGAGTAACTCCCAGTACACGATCCAGATGTACTATCATGATTCTCTAGGTATTGCAAGCCAGCATTACTATCATGATATAACCTTTCCAGGTATTAGTGCTATCAATACCAAAGGCGAGTACTCTAGGTATACTATCTAGACTATACCATGGGATTACTGTCTAAGAAAGGTAACAAAATCCAGTGATTACCACTTCCAAAAAAAACTCAGCTATCCAACTGGATAAATGGAAATATCTACAATGTGTCTAGACTAGTGCACATGATACACTGTATAGAGGGTTACAGTGCGCCTGTGACAATCCATCGCATCAGTACGTGAAAATTTTTAAAGTCTGTTAAGTTTATTTAATTTCACAAGCATTTTCATTCATGTCACACCATCATGAATTAAATCCAGCAAAGAATAAATAGTAAAATGAGTGCAATAAATAAAACATGCATTCGATAAATCATGCTAAAAAATTGTAACCAAACATTAGGATTTCAATCATTTATTCTTATCAAAAGCAACGGAAGTCCTATCGTGTTGCTAATATCCTAATCTAACAAACAAATGTTCTGAATCAAAGTTCGCATGATAGAAATGAGCAAGGAAATCCTCCCTACCTGAGGTTTATGAATTTTCCTTGTGTCTGTTCATCACACTAATCTACTTTTAAAAGTTTAATCTGTCATTTAAAAATTATGATATTATTCTCCGAATCTCCACAACCCCCTGAACTTCGATATCACATTCCATTCTAGAATAAATAGCATAATATAAAGTTATCTCTAAGAGTAATAAGGTTTTAGATACCAAACCTTTAGCTAAAGCTCCTAAAATTTTCAGTTTCCTGTTTCACAGCTCAATTTCCTTATTTCAAAGCTCTTTTAATATTTCAACCTATAAACTTGTTCTCAAGATTCCAAACAATGCAATTTATCCATTTAACAATCTTCTTGGCTTAAAAAATAAAAGGAATAAGTTTATATTTAATTCCTTAACATCTCCAATAATTTAATTTATTTTATTTTAACTAATTGTAGCTCAAAATAAGTAAAAATGCACTATTTTACCTTTTCCGCTTCCAATTCGTAGTTCAAAAATCCTCCAGATGATTTATAAAAATAATTTGCAACAATAATTATAAATATAATAATTACATATCGTACATGTAAACTATTTATAAAGAAATAAGCTTCAAAATCATAATTTATCTAATTTTTTAATTTTATTAAATAATCCTATTAGTTAATTGTTCACCAAAATTCTAATTGATATTCAAAATTTGTGACTTTGGTATCAATAGATGCAAATTTTCATTCTCTGCATTTCTATGGGTTTTAATTAAAATTTTATTAGGGTTTAACTGTGACGACCCGCATTTTTATCATCGGGACGACGGGACCGACGTTCATGTACTCAATGTATTTTCTGAAATTATAATGAGAAAATACAAAATTTTTCTCAATTTTGAGTTTTATTATTAAAGGAAATGAAGATAACTTGAGAAAATGAAATTTTAAGGAGAAAACACATGAAAATATTGGGGAAAGGTGTTTTCTTGAGGAAAATAAATTATAAGATTGATTTATGAATTTTTGGGACGATTATCAGATTTTTAGAATGATAAATGAAATTTTTGGATGAAAAATATGAATTTTGGAGAAAATAATTGAATAAATGTTGTAATTGGGTATAATGTTGAGATTTTGATAGA
>JAJIYU010003953.1:0-25372 GCA_030144865.1 Tinospora cordifolia
TGAAATCTTATCAATTCCCCAATCAATTAGGCGACTTTCTATTACCTTACCAATTGTTTCTCCTTTATGATTTGGAACTTGACAAAAATTTAGAATTCTCTTCTGCAATGTCCAATCACAATCAACATAGTGGCAAGTCAAACACATGTAATTTATGTTTGTAATGATGTCCAACAATCAGTAGTAAGGCATACCCTTTGGGCATTTTGTTTGAGAGAACTCCTTAAACTCTTTTTCTCATCAAGGAACAATTGAAAAATATCCCTAGCCACTGTAACTAGAAGGGGGATACAATTTTGGCTGGGCAACACTAACAAAGTGTCTAAAGTCTTCTTCCTCGACAATTCTAAATGGGAGCTCATCACTTATAATCATCATGGCACAAGCTTTTCTACAAGCTTCTTTATTAAACTCCACAACAGTCAAACTACTTCCACTCGGACTATCACTAGATTTTTTAAAACTCAAGACTTTTTTCTTCTTATCTTGTTCACGAAATGGAGATTTTGGACACTCATGTTTAATATGATTCAACAAGTTACTAGTGCCACATGTTTTGGTATCACAAGCATAATCTCAACCACAATAATTACATTTACATCTGGAACGTTTTTGATGGGAGTGTTTTTGAGGCTTAGTCCTCAAAAAGGTATTAGAAGATTTGGACATAAGGAAAAATTGTCACCAAGATTTATTTAGTCGTTTGAGATCACAAAGCGAGTTGGAGAATGTGCATATGGGCTCAATCTACCTAACTAGATGTCTGCGGTTCAAATGTCTTTCACATATTGATGCTAATGATTTCAAATAGAGAAAGGCGGCCTACAATGTCTTTTTCTACTTATACTGTCGGTTTCACTCTCAATACTTTGAACTTTTGGAGTAAAATTTACCTCAAATGTATGTTCAGGTGCTTGAACAGAAGTTTCACTTGAAGAATCCATATTATCCTAGAAAATAAAAAAAATTATATATAGTTAATAAATTTAAGATAGTAATATTATTAATGAAGATTTTAAATAACAAGTTAATAATGTAGTTAACTTGTATAAACAAAAGAAAGATAGAAGAAGAAATAACACACAGAAGAAACTCACTGCAGTTAATAAACAACATAAACAAATTTAATTTTAGTGCAATTTCTGAAATTCTAGAACCCCACCATACAAAGAATTTTAATAAAAGACATAAACAAATTCAATTTCATAACAATTTTTGAAATTATAGGAACCCCACTACACAAAGAGTTTTATCATCTGAATTAATGAAAGAGCTAAACCAAAATGTAGCATCGACAACAAAAATCAGAACAACAATAGCAGTACTGACAAAAGAATAAACAACGATTGATAGTATCATTGACAGAAGAAGAAAAGAAATATGACAAAGATGAAGCAGGAAGCCCGGAAGAAGAAGAAGGGGGGTGGCTACTCGGAAGATGAAGAAGGGAGGTGGCTGCCGAAAGAAGAAGAAGGGTGGTGGCTGCCGGAAGAAGAAGTACGAGGAAGTTTCGGAAGCTCAAATAAGATCTACTTCTGTTTCTATTGGTTGCCGATCGAGCTAGGAGAATAAAAATTTTGCGATTAAGATTCGAGAGTACCAGACAAGGTTGGCTACCGGAAGAAGAAGAAGACCATGCAATATCATGCCGCAGTGAAGAACAGAAAGAACAGAAGCAGAGAAGAATGGAAGTAGGGAAGAAGAAGTAGCGACGAGCAGATAGACAAAAGAAGAACAAACAGATAGAATCGCGAAGAACAGACAGACGGAAGAAGAACCAAAGCAAGAAGAATAAAACTAGTCACACAGGGCAGAACGAAAGCAAGGAAGAAGAAGCAGCAACAAGAAGAATGAAAGCGAACTGAACTTGCAATCTTACTAGAAGATTTGTAGAAAAGAACCGAAAGCAAACAGAAGCAGGGAATCACAAAGAACAAACAGATGGAAGAAAAACTTAGTTTGCAGGGAAGAACCGAAATCAAACGAAAGTAGGGAAGAAGTAGTTGGAAGCTTGCGATCTTACTAGAACATTTGCCTTTCCGAGTTTGCGATCTGCTAGCTGCGAGCCTGTGACAACGCCTTTGCAACTTGCTCTCCAAAACTACGACTGTGAATTTGGAAAGAGGAAAGTGAGATGGAGGCAGAAATGTCAAAGGCTCAAAGGCGCAAAATAGAGTTTTTTTGGTTCAGTTTGGGTGCTGTCGGGTTGTGGAAACTAAACCCACAACCCAACCCAAATAATTCGGGTTGGGCATTTTAAAACCCAACTCAAATCAAATACACTTTAAAACCCTACCCAAGCCAACCCAAAAGGTTCGGGTTGGTCGGTTCAGTCAGGTTAATCGGGTTGATGAACACTCCTATCTAAGACTGAAAGAGCTATACTCCCAGTGTTCTTCAGTGTCCAGAAATCGATCTTGGTCGGTAACACCTCTAGCTACGTTACCGTTCACCACCCTGGCACACATCCAAGAATAGGTGCAATAGTGTATGACCATGGCTCACCCCGTCCAAGAAACCCTCAGTCATCGCAAGTGGCTCCGTTAAGAACATCGACGATGGGATTCGAAAGATGTCATGCGACAAATATGGCCATGTCCACCAGTCATCGATAGATGCCACCATTGGCCCGGTATGTAAAATTTTAAATCTTAATTTATTCTTCTTTAGTTTTCAATCAATTTCATTCCATACTGTATCACCATGCAAGGTATCTAAATCATGTAGCAAGTAATAGAAATAACGAGACATTATGCTTCATATTCAATCAAATACTAGAAGTATATAACTAGACATTATGCTTCATATTCAAGCAAATGCTGAAAGCATATAACCAAACATTATGCTTCATATCATTAATCAAAGCATTTAGGAATCATATACATCCTAGCATGCATCTAACATCCTAGGCTATACAAACATCATGCTTTGAACTTTAAGTCCACATAACACTAGTGAGCAAGAGAATCCCGCCCACCTGTATATGTCAAACGACCCTTTGCGCCTATTCGCGAAGATCAACGCTCAAAGTCCAAAATCTAAAAATATAAATTTCATTATTTACTCAGAAGAGTTAAAAATTCAGATTTCCCTTTTTGCCATAAGAACACGCAAAATTATATTCATTTTCTTCCATATTAAGAATATAACATAATTAAAACTGACCACTACTTCAAAGGATGAGAGGATCAAGTTTTATTACCTATCCAAGGAATTGCACCTCTAGAAACCCTACAAATAAGTGAAATTCCTCTAGATCCATCAAAAATTGCAAATGAATAGTTAAAACTTCTAGAATTTAGTTCTAAATAGATAAACTCTTAGTTTAGACGGAAGATTCGAGCTTGTTTTGTTCAGGATCACTTTATGTGTCAAAAACTCTCAAATCGTTAGTTTCTGATACTAAATCTGTATAATTTTCTAAATGAATACATAGATCTTGAATTGATATGATTGAGAGGTTAAGATTCTTACCTCAAACCTGTAGTTCCTCCTTGGATCAGCTTTGGATCGTCTATCTAAAGCTCTGGGATGATTTGGGAAAATCTGTGCATGAAATGACGAAATTAGGACTTGAAAATTTTTAAATATTGCATAATTACTACGGTTGGCACTTGAGTAACTGCAGTCACCCTTGTGCCCTATTATTTTTTTGTGATTATCCTCTGATGACTGTGGCCGGCCATTTAGTGACTGAGGTCGCCGATGCAACATTTTGTTTTTTCCACTTGTTTGAGTTTTTTCCAACTACCCAACATTCCAATTTATTTTATTTTCATAAAATACCATATAATAATCATTTAAAACATATTTTCAAACATTTTTAATACTTATTTTATAATTTTTAAAAATTTATTTTCAATGTGTACGCATTTGAAAAAATTTGGGTATTACAATCTCCCCCCCCCCTCCCTTAAAAGAAATTTCGTCCTCAAAATTTAAAAAGAAATTACCTACATAATGTGTCCAATTAGGTGCTCCTGGTAAAGAGATCTAGGTACTTTCTCTGCATCTCACTCTCCAGCTCCTTGGTCGCCTCCTCCAGGTTATGATGCCTCCACAGGACCTTAACTAGGAGTATGTCTTTGGTTTTGAGACTCTACACTTTATGATCAAGAATTCTGACAGTCGGCTCCTCGTAAGTAGCATTGTCTCGAAGTATGACATCCTCCCAATGTATAACATGTGAAGGGTCTGTCTCGTACTTCTGTAGCATCGAAACATGGAACACATTATGTACTAACGACATTTTGCTTACAAATCCAGCTCATATGCGCATGCACCGACCCGTCTAAGAATCTCAAACAGACCGATATACCGTGGTGGTAGCTTCCCCTTTACTACAAATCGTCTAATTCCCTTATGTGGGCTGATCTTCAGGAACACTTGATCACCTCGTTGGAACTCTAGGGGTTTCCTTCTCCTATCAGCATAGCTCTTCTATCTGCTATGTGCTATTGCTAAACTCTTCTGGATTTGCTTAACCTGTAGGCTCATTTCTTCAGTCAACTAGAGTTTAGTGAATACCTGGTCTTCAAAATCTACCCAACAAAATGGTGATCTATAGGGTCTGCCATAGAGTGCCTCATATGGAGCCATTCTGATGCTCGCTTGATAACTATTATTATAAGCGAACTCAGCTAAATGTAGATGTTTGCTCCAATTACCTCTGAAATCCATGGCATATGCTTTAAGCATATCTTCAAGTATCTAAATAAGCATCTCTGACTAGCCATCTATCTGTGGATGAAATGTTGTGCTCATGGTGAGTCTGCTTCCCAGTTCCTTCTGTAAGCTCTGCTAGAATTGAGACGTAAATCTAGAATCTCTATTTGATACTATAGTCTTGGGAACTCCATGCAGTTTCATTATTTCTTGAACATATAACTCACCCAGTCTACTCACTGCGTCAGTAGATTGAATAGGTAGGAAATGTGCTACCTTCGTCAATCGATCCACGATGATCCATACGGTGTCTTCTCCTTTATAACTTCTCTGCAGGCCGCTGACGAAGTCCATTGCAATACTATCCCACTTTCATTCTGGAATTGGAAGTGGTTGCAACAGTCCTAACGACTTCTTATGCTCGGCCTTCACTTGCTGACAATTCAAACCACTCTTTATAATCCTTAGAATATAACATACCGATATGTTTTAAAACCATTCTATACTTAGACGTGAGTTGACCTGGCTAAACCTACTCAACTCACTTGTGTCCTTACTAATTTGCTTAACCTCACTGATCTAGTCATGGAACTAGTCACTAGTATAACTCTATTCACAACATTTTCCCAAAAGAAATAATTTCATGATACTTGAATTCAAATACTAGATACATAATACACCAAACCACAAGAACATACCTTTATTGCAAGAGTGAGATCTGTTTAGGCATCGATTATATAGAGTTGAACCTGGTCCTTCTGTGGCGACCACTGAGGAGCTAAGGAGGACGCTCCGTTGGGGCAATATCTAGTTATATATCTTTCCTGATAGCAAATGAAACATAGCCCTAGAGCCCTAGCCTGTCCCTTCATCTGTTTCCCGCATTGTGTAGGGAATGTTTTGAATGCTTTAGATCTACTTTGTTTCCTTGGTGGAGCTCCTGCATTCTGTTCAAACTATGCTCTCTTGTGCTCAGTCTCCAATAACTGTTCCTGTTCTATGTCCTGTTCTATCCTTTGTGCTCTCACCACAGTGTCTCTCAAATTAGTCAAACTCAATGGAGCAACAAGCTGCCTGATCACCACATTCAGATCCTCTGTAAATCATTTCGTTTTTGCTTGCTCATCCCTCACCAACTCTGGGCATACCTAGACAGCTCGACAAATTTTTGCTCATACTCCGATACTGTCATGTTCGACTGCGTCAGTGTGATGAAATCCACCTGTAGCTGCCCCTTGTCTTGGTACAGAGGAATGGTTCATAAAACAAGTCCTTGAACTCATACCATGTCAAATCTCTCTCATACCATGTCAAATCTCTCTCATCTATGATGAGGTCATTCTCTATCACCTCCCACCAATGATATGTAGGTCCCAGTAGTTGGTGCACTGCCAATGCCATCCCCTTGTCTTTAGATACCCCTATAACATTCATATGTCTAATCATATCCATAAGCCACCTATCTGCTAAACAAGGATCAGTCATGCCCTCAAAAGTACTGGGCTGCAACTTATGGAACTCAATCTACAACTTTTGCTGCTCTCGATCATACGTGACTGGTTTCCTATGTGGCAATGAGTCTGATGATCTAGCCTCCTTATGAGCTTGAAGCTGTAACTGTACTGGTGACTCTGGCAATGCCTGTGACTGCACCTGTGGCTGGCTGGGTATCGACGACTATGATGATGCAGATGACTATAACATTTTTATAGTGTGCTCTACTGCCCTCTACTTCATCTCTGTAAGGGCCTCAGGTGTTAGGGTAACCACAACTGATATTGTTGCCCCCATTGTACTCCTACCATAGTACCACTAGGTCCTGGTTCACCACTCATCTTCTATTTAACCATATTCCTCTTAATTGAGATGTTTGTCCTTGGTATTATCTACAAGTTAAAAATTTGCTTCAGTATCCAATCATTCAATCACGATAAAAAAGAAAATTTCCATATTCACAAGTAGACAATCATTTATTCTCATTTCAATTCGGATCTTACCAATCCCTTTTTCCTCACATTTTGGATACTATGACTTGTGATAATAGTCATTTATTTTAACCCCACCTATACCCTTCACGTTAATCGTGTTACTGTGACTCTAAATTCAAATCTCTAAGTTCTCATTTTGCTTCAGTGATCTAGGAGTTTACGCTTCTAAATCGACAACATTCTCTTTGTTTCTAGGTACATGAATTTGGGTAAATACTCAAAATGCTAGTACTACATATATTACAACCAAGCATTCAACATATAAGCAAACAATTCACGCTAGTATAATGAAATCTCATACTTCCATTTGTGCTTCTACCTCTAAGCATCTCATACTACCCTCACTCTTCCACACAAACTTCCATCTAGAATTACATTATACTCATATAATGGCGTAAATGCTCAATTTCCACGACTGCACCTGTCCCACTATGTTGAACCAGATCCTTTAGTTAAAAATAGTGCAACAAGTGTATCCACTGACGTAAGACTGAAGCAAGACCTACCGTACGCGACCGTCCTATACCTAGTAGAATATAGTGCGTACAAGTTCTACCAAAGACATCGTGTGTTTGTCAAACATGGTCTTTCATTCTACGGGTTCAAGTTTCCTCTATATCTCATCATCTTTAAGCATACCACACTGAGATTACTCACCATAATATTATAGAGAGATCTGCGATACATAGGGGTGACAATTCGTATCATCGTGTCATAAATGGGTCGTGTCGTAAACGGGTCGTGTCATATATATTATAAACAGGTCGTGTCGTAAATGGGTCGTGTCGCAATCGTGTTTATAATCGTGTACTTGTATATAACCTATTTAACTTTTTATAATCAATTTTTAAAATATTTTTTTATAAAAAATATTAATAAAAATATAAAATAAATTAAAATTTTCAAATATTATATCTAAAAAATAAATAAATAAATTATACTATCAACAAATTAATAAATATATTAATTTTAAATAAACTTACTTATAGTTTATCTCTTAACTTATGCATAATCGTGTTAAACGTGTCATTTTCGGGTTTATCAAGTTAACCTGTTTATGACCCGCATTTAGTCGTGTCTAATTGTGTTTGACCCGTTTTGACCCAAACCTATTTATGCTAAACCCAAACCCGTTAACTTCGTGTCGTGTCACAAATTGCCACCCCTAGCGATACATGATCTTCCTGAGCCATGTCATGACCAATGAAGTGTGCGTTATCACCTTATCAGTCTCTAACTTATGCCCTAAAACTTTTAACTAATGATCCACTGTACCTTCTGGCACACCTAGTCTTACTTAGACCCAGTGTTTTGATACTTGACAAACTTTCCCTTTTTCTATGTGATACCATCGATCCCAAGTCTCGGACAATTCCTAAGTAGCGCAACACTCGTAGGGCCAAAGCTTCCACCTACAGGGCTACTACCCGTACTTCTGTCCACTTACGAAAGTCTTTTCTAGACATCTAACCACCTAGTTATCTAGTCAATAGTAGATGACCTCTACACATTTCACTTTGACCTCTACTCATTTCACTTTTCAAAAATTCAAATTCAGTAAAAACTCATTTCCCATGAAAATCCAATTCGGTGACCTTTTCAACGAAAAATCTAGTCCAAACCACTATGTCGGACCGCCCTCTTTTCCCAGTGCGCCACTATCTGAGCTCTGACAAATCATGAGCCCAATGAACCACTAACTGAGCTCTGATACCACCTTGTAACACCTCGGCCCCCGCTCCAAGTGCCATCCACTGCCACGCGTCACATCAGGGCCCAGCGTTGAGACTCGCGCTCCCCTTTGGCTACTCTGCTGTTTGTGTGGAATAACTCATATCAATCCTTTGACTTCAAAGACCAGGATCATCACTAACCTTTTCTCAATCCATGCATTGCTTGTCCATCCTTTCCACTAATCTCAGTGGAGTAAAATAAGAAAATCATTTCATATGACTGTTTAACTAATAGCACTTTATATAAAAACACATCACCGGATTTTCACGAAAATTATTCACAATAAATCAAGATATTGTAGCGAAATCAAATATCAAAATACACAGCTAATGTTGTACAGTTCAGATATATCAAAAAAATATACATTTCTTATGCAACTGAAACATTTCTTCAAAAACTTATCAAAAATTCAAAGTTCAAAAGCAAATACAGTGTCCCAAAATTTAAATCACAAATATACAATAAAATGGGCAACATGCCCCAGTTTTCCTCACAAAATACAATTTTCATTTAAAACAATTTCAAAATAAAAAAAAACCAAAATCCTGTGATAACCTCCCAGTGAGGTTACCCTACATCCTCAAGTCCATCAATGTTGTAACACCCCAATTTTCATACGGACCTTCCCATATACACGATGGGTCATCGTCCGTAAGGAATTGGAATCTCACTTAAATCCTTCGGTCAATTTTCCTTTAAAATAAGGTCAAGACAAAGTTTTCATTTAATAAATAGTTAACTTCATTATAATTCGTTGAATTATCACCGTAAAATAAACAGAGATTAAATCAAAAAACTAAAAGCACGCAGTGGAATAAAATTTTTTCCAAAATTCAACTAAACTGAAAAACATTATGATTAAATAGTGCAAGTCATACATTCTAAAACATTAATTTGCAAGTAAACTATAAATAAGAAAATTAAAATACATACTTAGTCTATTTAAATTTTCAACAAAAGGAAAACTCGAGTCCAAAAAGTCTAGTCGAATAGCCTATTCGGACAAAATGATATTGATCATTTATGCTCCACTCCTGCGAGTTCCTCTAAAATAAATATTGGGTAAGTTCGAAAGCCCAGTGAATCATTCTACACATCACATGCATTATACAAATCAAAACTCAAAACATTATAAACGCTTTTATACATTATGCGTTTCAAACATTCATCTAGTTTTGGTTGTAATCTAAGACTGAAAGAAGATTGAGATGCTTCTTAGTATTCCCCGTGATCTTGTCTAATCATAGAAAAGCTCAAGTACGATTTAAAATTAGTCATGTCAAAAATCATGATATCACATCCTAAGAGAGTGTATTTATTGTAGCTCGTACCATCTCCAAAAGACTTCTAGCTATCGCAGACAGTTAAAGGTTGAGAATACCTATGACCCGTCTTGTAGCTAGCCAATCTCAAACGGTGGTCCCTAAGAGATACCACCTTGATCTGCTTCAGGCTCGTCGATCGTACCAGTACGTGAATTCTTAATAATCTATCGTCTTATTTTAGTTTTATAATCAAATTCAATCACACCAAACATCACACAATGCAATAAAAAATTAGTCAAATAATGCATGCTATTGAAAATGACAATTTACATAAATAAATGATGAAGTCTAAGTGTATGTTTTCTAGTCATGCATGCAATAATTAAATAATCATTTATCACACATCATTCAAGCATATCAAACAATTTCAATCAATTTCTTAATAAAATTTTAATAACCTAGAACTATTCAAACAAATGTTTTAAATTTTAAATCCATATAATACGTATGAGCAAGGAAATCACACCCACCTAATTTCGCAGATCTTCAGAGCCACTTTGCTTTTTTTCGAGCTATTCGATACTCTAAACTTGTAAAATCTGAAATTTAACAATCAGTAAAAATTCTAATTTCCTAATTCGCATTCAGTCTTATTCAAACTATTCTTAAGCTTAAATAATTTC
Organism: Tinospora cordifolia; assembly: GCA_030144865.1. Classification (NCBI taxonomy): domain Eukaryota; kingdom Viridiplantae; phylum Streptophyta; class Magnoliopsida; order Ranunculales; family Menispermaceae; genus Tinospora; species Tinospora cordifolia. The sequence continues at coordinate 10,336 of JAJIYU010003953.1, forward strand.
TAAATTAATTATGGAGTCAAAATATTAATTTCAACCAATTTTATTCGAGTCAAAATAAGGTTTCTAAAGCTAAAATAAAAATCATTCTTTTTTATTTTTAGATCTTCAGTGTTTATTCAGATTTAGTTTAAAAATACTTCTAAGCTTATATTTTATAAAAGTAACACTTCTACTAATTTAAACTTTTAATTTAAAAAAAAAACTCTCATAATTCATTTTCAAGCTTCTATGATTTATTCACTTCTAGATAATCTTATTTAGATCCAATCGAATAACGAAAAACATTAAGACTTGAATTTGGGTTTTAAAAATAATTTACTTATGTTCAATAAATTTTATTTCACTTAAAATGAGATTTTTACATCTAAATTTTGAACTAAGCTCATAATTATTAATTTATTACATAAAAATCTCTAAGCTACATCTTTTAAAATAAATTACTCATCTCCAAAATATTAAATTCAAATTATAGATTTCTTAAATTTTAAATACCAAAATAAAATAATTTCATTTTAAAACTTTTTCTTAAATGATTTAATTAATTTCTAATTGAATAAAAAATTTAATATTTACTATTTGCATCAAGATTCTAAATAAAATTTAAATTTATAATATCTAAATTTCTTAAACTTCAATATTTTCAACATCCAAACATCCATCTAACCACATCCACATAAATTAAAAATAATAATTTTAACATAAAAATATTGAATAAAGCCTTAAATTTATATCTTTAGCAAGTGAAGGTTCAAATTTCTAAAATTTATTTTTCGCATCTAGGATCACAGAAAATAAATTTTGAACCATCTAAATTTAAGATAAAAAATTTAAAAGTATTATACCTCCCTTTGGCTTCTTCGCCAAAGACGCACCAGCAGCCTTCGTATGCACCAATCGCAGCTGCTTCTTCATTCTTTGTTCGTCCAAACCAAATTGGACACTTTCATTCCTCGTTTCTAGTTGCAAATCACACCCATGGCCTCACTTATTCTTCTTCACACAGCCAAAAAGCACTAAATTGCCCAAAAAAAATTTTGTTCATCTTCTTCCGATCGTCACAGTCAACAAGATCAACATTTGTTCTTCAACTTCATCCTAAACACAACTAGATTTTTCAGCCCCTTTTTCACCTTCGTTTGGCAGCAACAGCAAAACCAGAAGTTGCTGGTTTCCTTGTTCGTTAGCCCAAATCACGGCAACAGCAGCGGCGTTCTTCTTTCTCCGCGAGCAAACACCACACGCAGCTTCTACTTTATGTTCTTCTTCACCAGTCTTCTTTCCCATGCACACCAACAACCAAAACCCAGCTGGTTTGTGCTTCACCCACCAAAATTGCACTGGCAACACACTCAATATCCTCTTTTCTTCGAACAAACACAACGGTAGCCGTGCGGCATTCTTCGTTTCTTCTGTTCTGATCATCACAACACCTTCACAAAACTCCAAACTACACCACGTACCAACTTCATCTTCGTCCAACCAGCAGCAGAGCTTCTTCCTCTTTTCTTTGCTCGAACATCACGACTAGCTTCAACCAAGAATTAAAGCCCTAAATCGCAAAACACACATCCTCAGACCCAAAACCCCCAAATCGTGTTCTTGCTATTCATATACCAAGTCACATTCAAATACAAAAATCCCAAGTCAATTTTTGATCTTCTTTGTTCTTACCGTTCGCCCATATCAACATCCCAAATCACGTTTGCTTCTTCAATTTTTTCTGGTTTTCTTCTTTCGGATCACCAAATTTCTGAATTTCTGGATTTTCTCTTCCTCTCGATTCTTCTTCGTTTTCCAGATTATTCCAATTTCGGCGTCTTCTTCTTCTTTCCATCTGGTTTCTTCTTCCTTGTTCCTGAAATTTCATCTCCTTTTCTTTTTTCTTTTTTTTTCCCCCAAGAATCACAACACTGGTTTTGTGTTTGTTTTTTGTTTTTGTTTTGTTTTTTTATCAAATAATCTTGTGCTTCTTTTTTTTTTTTTTCCAGGTAACCTCGTTCTCTAAAATTTGAAATCACGTTTTTCATATTATTATCATTTTTTTCTGCGAGCCTCATGCCATGGCACCCATATGAGCATCATATTTCTTTCTTTCTTTTTTTTCTTTATTTTTTTTTCTCTCAATCGAGCAATATTTAATTTTCTATCTCAAATAAATCTTTGATTGTAAGTCACCAGTAATTCCACTAATCGATATTTCAATCAATCACTTTCAAATTTTAATTTTCTAAATCAATCTTTAATTTTGATATACCAATATTTTTGTCAACTAAAATTTTATTTATTTATTTATTTATACTTTATTTTTAAACTATAGTCATATCTATATCTAAATAGAACATGATTCTAATTCATTTATTGTTATTATTATTATTATAAATATATTATTTACTATTTATTAGTAGTATTATTTTCTAAAACATTATTGATTCTAAAATCTATATTTTTTATTTATTATTTATTCTAAAGCATTATTAATCCTAAAGTCTATATTTCCATTTATTTATTTTCTCGTAAAAACTATTATTTATTATTATTATTATTTTTTTTTTATTTTAAATTCTTATTTTTTTATTAAAGAATTTTTTATTTTATATTACATGTAACGTAACGCGTTTGCAAAATTGTGAGGTGTTACAACTGTACTCCACCTCTGAGTACCTGTAAAAGAAAGTGGAGTGAGCTTAAAAGCTCAGTGGATCATCCCTACACATCATTAGCATTATATAAACCAAAATCCAAAACATGCACACAAGCAATAGAAATAAGTAGACATTATGCTTCATATTCAATAATATTGGAAGTATATAATAAGATATTATGCTTCATATCCAAACAAATGTTGAAAGCATATAACCAGATATTATGCTTTATATTGTCAATCAAAGTATTCAGGAATCATATACATTCTAGCATGCATCTAACATCTTAGGCTACACAAACATTATGCTTTGAACTTTAAGTCCACATAATACTGGTGAGCAAAAGAATCCCGCCCACTTGTATATGTCAGATGATCCTTGCGCCTACTCGCGAAGATCAACACTCAAAGTCCAAAATCTGAAAATATAAATTTCATCATTTACTCTGAAGAGTTAAAAATTCAGATTTCCCTTTTTGCCAAAACAACACGTGAAACTCTATTCATTTTCTTCCAAATTAAGAATATAACATAACTAAAACTGACCATTACTTCAAAGGATGAGTGGATCGAGTTTTATTATCTATCCAAGAAATTGCACCTCTAGAAACCCTCCAAATAGGTGAAACTCTTCTAGATCCGTCAAAAACTAAAAATGAATTGTTAACACTTTCAGAATTTAGTTCTAAATTGATAAACTCTTAGTTTAGAAGGAAGATTCGAGCTTATTTGGTTCAAGATCGCTTTATGCGTCAAGAACTCTCAAATCCTTAGTTTTTGATACTGAATTTGTATAATTTTCTAAATGAATACATATATCTTGAATTGAAATAACTGAGAGGTCAAGATTTCTACCTCAGACCTTTAGATCTTCCTTAGATCAGCTCCAGATCGTCTCTCTGAAGCTCTGGGATGATTTGGGGAAATCTGTGCGTGAAATGACGAAATTAGGGCTTGAAAATTTTTAAATATCATGTAATTACTACAGTCGGCACATTAGTGACCGCGGTTACCCCTGTGCCCTATTATTTTTTTGTGATTATCCTTCGATGACTGCGGTCGGCCATTCAATGACCGCGATCGCCAGTGTGACATTTTGTTTTTTCACATTTTTTCCAAGTTTTTCTCAACTATCCAACATTCCAATTTATTTTATTTTCATAAAATACCATATAATAACCATTTAACGCATGTTTTCAAACATTTTTAACATTTATTTTATAAATTTTAAAAATTCATTTTCAATGTGTCCGCATGTGAAAAAATTTAGAGTATTACACCCTTGCTGAATTTTTGGACCACCAAAGCCATGTTGGCTATCTGAAAGCTTGATTGGCTTACATCGCTGTTGAGCAGTTGCACATTCAATCAATTTTGCATAAGTTTGCTGATGATGATCAACCTTGACATTGTGTGTGCAAAAAGGAGGGAGATAGTTTTGGAGCATGTAGGACACACAATTTACTGTTTGGAGTAGAATTTAGATTTGGTTTCAATTTCTACTAAACAATTTCTAATATTTGTTTTTTATGTGTGCCCATGTGGTTCAAAAATTATAATTACATATGCAAAAATCATCTTTATCTGTTGATGAATTGTGTGATTATTTGTTTGCTGCTATTCACTATGTGCTCATGTGTTTTGCACCAGACAATGCCAAAGGGGGAGATTGTTAGGAATCATGTGTGTAGATATGTGATTGATTAATTAACATTTTTTGGTGCTAAAAAATACATTAACGGTTCATAATAGTGCAAGATTATGAATAAGATGTTCGGTTGGTTTTTGAAATTTTTAAAAAATTAAATGTTGATGACATTTTGGAAACAAAATATTGCATACGAATATTCTTTTGATTTTTTGTAGGATCCCTTTAAAAACTAAATAACATGTTTTGCTTGCCTTTTGAATACTGTATGTTATTCTGAAAATTGTTATTGCATAACTTCCATTTTGATTTACAATGGTTAGAATAGATTTTAAAACTATATTGAATGCTTCTAAAATTGTCTGTACGCAAGCTTCTGAATATATAATATTAATTTATTCTAGGAAGTCATTCTTAATTTCAGAATAAGGTTTTACAAAAACTTCCTGATTATAGAAAAAGTCGTTCTTATCAATAGACTCCTTCTAAAATCCTGCAATGTGTGAAACAGAATCCTAAAATCTTTTTTGTAATACATTTTAGAAATTAATAGGTCGATTTTCCTTTAAAAGATTTTTGTCTGCTCGCATTTAAAAAGTTGCAAAAGATCTTTGTTGTTCATGGAAAGAAATAGATTTCTGAAAATTTGTCAATTTGTCAATTCGTCAACTGTGCTCACAATATCCCGACACAATGCATCGCATAGTCTGCCCAGAAAAACGCCTAGAATTTTTGTTTGCCATAGAAAGCCTACTTACTACACATTTTATATATTTTGAGATGTTCAAAGCTTTCATAGGGACTTGGAGGTACAAAAAAAAAACATCGTTTATACTTGTGGCAATAAGTTGTTGTTAGTTGCATTGCATACTAACATTATTATATATATATATATATATTTTACATATATTTTGCATGAGTTTAGGTAGGAAATATGACATGATTATTAGTAATTAGATGCATGATCAATTATATTCATGTTACATTTTTTTTTGATACATTTAGAGTATTTTAATATAATTTTATATATTTATATATTTTTTATTTAATGACCGAGAAATGATTATCAATTATTTTTGCGAGATTAGAATAATTGAAAACAAGTATAAATAAGTACAACCAACATCAAAGCCCATTTACATGTTCAAGGCCCAAGACCCAGTCTGGCCCAACATCATCCAAGTCTAATTCAGTGAAGCCCATGAGCATGGAATGAAGAATGACAATTAGGTAATTAACAAAGAAAGAAGGTGGGTCAACTATCACAAAAATATGGGGCATGATTTGTGTGTACAAACAAAAGGGTAAGATGTGTAAGTATGAAGCAAAACCAATGGCTCGACTATCACAATTTTGCGATCAAAATTTTTGCTCAATTCGTGATGGCATGAGATTTTAAATAAATGTAAAAGCCAGGGCACATGAGAAGAGCACTAAGATGAGTGGTAAAATGATGGAAAGGAACACGAGAAATAAGACAAGATCAGTAGGCAAAGATTGTAAATAATGTGAAGTTCTAACGGGCCGACTGTCAAATAGAGAATTAGAATTAGATTATGTGATTAGCATTGCAATTTACGTGAAACATGAGTCCTTATATAAGTAGAATTATATTTAGAGTATAACTACATTAATATATGCCTATATAAAGGCGTATATAGCTAGAGTTCATTATTTTGATTTTGAAGCTTTTACGGCAAGAGAAAAGAAACTGAAGAACAGAATTGAAGAAGAAAAATTGAAGAAATTCTAGTATGATATTTATTTTATTCAATTGTTTGATTTGTAATTTCTCCAATATGTCTGGCTAAATATTTTTATTTTTATGATGTAATTTAGATTGTAGGAACTTTTAAATTTTATTTTGATTAATCTATTTTGAGGTATTGTTTTATATTCTATGTTTTTAATGCTTTTTATTGATTGATCACCTATAAATTGATTTTAGATTATTGAATTAACTCGAGAGAGAGAGAGAGGTTCAATAATTAGATAATCAGAATATAGACCTATTTGAATTAATTAACCGAAATGTTATTAATTCTGTTGGAGATTTCACTTGATTAATATTTTTAGGCATTAGTTTATTGATTGTACGACCCGGAAGAAGATATTAGGTAGTTTAACTGATAGGATCAAGGCACCTCGGGAGAGGGTTTTGATTACTAGTGCTATAACCTACAAGAATAGAATTTAGATTAATTAAAATAAATATTAAAGGTGAATACTTGATATTTTACTATCTAATAATTTTAATTAATATAGTTTTCAATTTAATATTCACTTGTTTTCAATTTATTTTGGATTTAATTTGACTTTTCACTATGTAATTAAATTCTTAGCCTTAATAAAGTTGAAACTGAAATTAGATTGAACTTTAAGATTATTAACCACATATCATTCCTAGAGGACGATAATCTAATATTTACCGAGTATATTACTATTGCGATCCTGCACACTTCTAGTGATCTCAACAAGTTTTTGGTGCTGTTGCCGGGGAACGGTGTTAATAATTTTAAAACCAATTAAAATTAGTTAAAATTTAATTATTGTTTATTTTATTTCATTACACAATTTATTTATTTATTTTATTTTAGTTATTTTATTTTTATTATTTTTATTTCGTTTTCTTTTAGTAGATCCAATTCGTTTTTTAATTTAATTTTCATCTTTTATTATATTACTTTTATTTTAATTAGTATTATTATTATTAATTCATTAAGTGTTTGATTATTCTTTTAATACGTTTTAAAGTTAGTTTATTTTTATTTTTACCAAAGTTTTAACTATTATATTTTTAGGCATCAAATTAATTTAGTTAATTTCTGTAATTTATTTACAAAAGGTATTTTTATTAATTGTAGATATATTAGTCTATTTTTATAATGTAACTTCAGTTTAGTTAATTAATTAATTAAATTATTATAGATTTTATTAATTAATACTATTAAGGTAGTAGTTTTAATTAGGTTTACCCTCTTCCATCAATTTTATTTTATTTTATTTTTATTTTAGTTTATCGCTTTTTTATTATTATTTGATAGGCAATTTCTTTTAGTTTAGTTTATTTTATTTCTTATTCTATTTTAGCACATTTTAGTTTAGTGAATTTTTATTACAATTTTTTATTTATTTATTTTTTAAGGCATTGTATTCTTTTTAGTTAGTTTATTTTAATAATTTATTTATTAAGGCATTTTATTAATTTTAGTTAGTTTAGTTTAGTTTATTTTTATTTTTATTTTTACTTATTTTATTTCTTGTGCTTAATTGAATACACTAGATCATTTTTTATTTGTTTGTGGTGTTTCAAATTTTGAATGAATGGAAATTCTTTTAGTTTGAATTATCCAAATTTGTTTAAGACCATCAGGCATATTCAGTTGGAATCTAGAGGTCATAGATTTGATATATCTGAAAGCGGAAGATCAGTTGTTGGGAATGATAGTGAAGCACCATTATAAGATTTGTTTAGATCCGTATTGAATAACAATTACTCTGGAATTGCTCGCATTCCCATTAATGCCAACAACTTCGAGTTGAAGCTCCCTCTAATTATAATAGTACAACAACAACAATTTGGGGGTTTAGCAACTGAAGATCCGATGACACACCCCAATTCTTTCATGGAGATCTGTGACACTTGCAAAATGAATGGGGTTACTGAGGATTAGTTAAGGCTAAGGCTTTTTCTTTTATCTTTGAGAGATAAAGCACAAACGTGGCTACAAACTCTCTCACCAGGTAGCATCACCACCTGGGAGGACATGGGACAAAAATTCTTATAGAAATATTTCACTCCTGCGAAAGTTCATCAATTAAGGGGTGAGATTAGTTCATTCAGGCAATTAGATTTTGAATCTCTTTGTGAAGCATGGGAGCGATTTAAAGATTTACTAAGAAGATGTCTTCAATATGGCTATCTCCCATGGCTTCAGATTCAGATGTTTTATAGTGGCTTGACACCACCTAATAGAGCTTTGGTGGATTCAGCAGTAGGAGGTTCCTTGATGGGAAAGTCAACTTCTAAGGCTACTGAACTTATAGAAGATATGGTCGCTAATGCTTTTGGTCATGGTTTTGAGAGAGGAGTAGTAGAGAGAGTTGGTTTACACCAGGTGGATGAGATCACAGTTCTACATGCTCAGATAGCTTCTATGACTCATCAGATGAATTCTTTAACTGAGAAGCTTGGCAATTGTTAGGGTTAGCAACCTCATCAGAATCAATCTATTTTGGCCATTTCTAAAAATAAAAAAGTTGTTCACTCTAAAGATGCATCCGTAGAGCAGTTGAATGCTTTGAACAGGTTCAATAATTACTAAGGTCAGTCTCAAGGATATGATTTACCTAAATATTATCATCAGGGGATCTGAAATCAAGAGAATTTCTCTTATGCAAACAATAGAAATGTTCAACAAGCCCCATCAGGTTATGCCCTTCAGCAAGAACTACATGATAAGAAGCTGTCTATGGATGATAGGTTGGATGTGATTCTGAATATGCAGACACGTTTATTTAAAGAATTGATAGGCAGAGTGGATAAAAATGACAACAAAGTTTAAGGAATGAAGGTTTAGATGGGGAACATGAATGCTACAATAAAGAACCCTAAGACTCAAGCGGGACAAATAGCCCAAGCACTCTCTAGCCAGCAGCAGAGTTCATTCCCCAGTGATACTCAGGTAAATCCTAGGGAAAGCTGCAAGGCAGTCTTAACCAGAAGTGGTAAAGAAGTACAAGATCCAACTTATCCATCAAGCCCAATGGTTGTCACTGAAGAAACTAAAAATTTTGAGAAAGTTGTACCACTACAACAAGCTGAGGTAGAAGAGAATGAGACCAAACAGAAAGCAGAAGTGTGATGTCTTGGCATAACAATTCGATGAAGCAAACATCTTGAGCCTCCAGCATTGCCAGTTCCTCAAAGGTTTCAAAAAAAGAAATTGGATGAATAGTTTGCTAAGTTCTTAGAAATGTTCAAGAAAATTTATATCAACATCCCATTTTTAGAAGCATTACAACAGATGCATAATTATGCCAAGTTCATGAAGGAAATCATGTCAAGAAAGCAAAAATTAGAAGATCTTGAAATAGTGAAGCTAACTAAAGAATGCAGTGCTATCTTACAAAAAAAAACTTCCACAGAAATTGAAAGATCCAGGAAGCTTCACCATTCGATGCAACATTGGCTCTAAAACTTTTGAGAAGGCACTTTGTGACTTGGGGGCCAACATCAATCTCATGCCTATGTTAGTATGCAAGAGACTAGGAATGTCTGAAATCAAGCCTACTATTATCTCTCTCCAGCTCGCTGATAGGTCTTTCACTTATCCACGGGGCATTATAGAAGATGTTCTAGTTAAAGTGGATAAGTTTATCTTTTCGATAGATTTCGTTGTTTTGGATATGGAAGAAGATGGTGAAATTCCGCTTATTCTTGGGAGGCCATTCTTAGCTACAGGCTATGCATTGATCGATGTACACAAGGGCAAGCTTACATTAAGGGTGAATGAAGAAAAAGTGGTTTTCAATCTCTATAAGGCTATGCAATTCCCCAGTGATCTACATGAATGCAAGAAAATTGAGGTCATCCATTCTTGTATTGTTGAAGTGGTGGATGAACTAAGCTCTCAAGATGATTTGGTTGGGTGCATTTCTTGCTCTATTTCCCCTTCCCAACCTATGACTGAAACTGAGATGCTAAATTTTCTAGCCTTGGAAGCCTCCCCACTTGAACCTAATAGCACACACACTCCATTACCTGATTTCACCCAATCTGAAAATTTCCAAGATATTTCTAAGGCCATTGAGTTGAAACCCCTTCCTGATCATCTAAAATATGCCTATTTGGGTGGAGTATTGTTCTTACCAGTTATTATTTCTTCTTCCTTAACCTCTATTCAAGAAGAAAAACTATTACGAGTTCTTAGGGAACATAAGTCTGCTATTGGGTGGACAATTGAAGACATACGGGGTATTAGTCCAGCTATCTGCATGCCCAAGATCTTAATGGAAGAATCTCATAAACCTATAGTAGAACATCAGCGAAGACTAAATCTTATAATGAAGGAAGTGGTAAAGAAAAAAGTGATGAAGTGGCTCAAAGCAGGTATCATCTATGCTATTTCAGATTCACAGTGGGTTAGTCTTATTTATGTGGTGCCAAAGAAGGGTTAAATCACTATAATTACTAATGAAAAGGGTGAGACCATTGCTTCTAGAACTACTACAGGATGGCGTGTGTGTATTGATTATAGGAAACTGAATAAGGCCACCAGAAAAGATCATTTCCCTCTGCTATTCGTGGATCAGATGTTAGATCAGATTGCAGGTTATGATTTCTACTGCTTCTTAGATAGGTACTTAGGCTACAATTAGATTGTCATTGCTCTAGAAGATCAAAAGAAGACTACTTTTACTTGTCCATATGGTATTTATGCATTTCACAGGATGCCTTTCAGTTTAAAAATGCAAAGCACCAGCTATTTTTTAGATATGCATGATGGTTGTTTTTGTAGATATGATAAAAGATATTATGGAAGTATTCATGGATGATTTTTCTATGTTTGGTGCCACTTTTGATGGTTGCTTATTCAATCCAGAGAAAGTTCTCTCCCGTTGTGAAGAGAAAAACCTGGTGCTTAACTAGGAAAAATGTCACTCCATGGTTCATGAGGGCATTGTCGTCGGACATAAAGTATCTGCGAAAGGACTTGAGGTGGACCGTGCCAAGATCCAAGTGATTGAAAATTTGAAACCATCCACATCTGTTCGAGAAGTGCACAATTTCTTAGGGCATACGGGGTTCTATTGCTATTTTATTAAGAATTTCTCTCGGATCATACGCCCTCTATGCAATCTACTTGAGAAGGAAGCTGAGTTCAACTTTGCTAAGTGCTTGGAAGCATTCAATACATTGAAATAAGCACTGACATCAGCTCCTATTATGTCTACTCCAGTTTGGGGAGAGCCCTTCGAAATTATGTGCAACTCCAGTGACTATGTTGTTGGTGTTGTGTTGGGGCAAAGACATGACAAGATGTTCAGAGCTATCTATTATGCAAGCAAGACGCTATATGATGCACAAAAAACTCCACTATTACGGAAAAAGAGTTGCTTGTTGTTATCTTTGCATGTGAGAAGTTCCACGCTTATATTGTGGATTCCTATTTCATGGTCTTCATAGATCACACTGCAATTCGTCAACTCTTTACTAAGAAGGATGCAAAACCTCGTCTTATTAGATGGATCCTTCTACTTCAAGAGTTTGATATTGAAATAATAGATAAAAAAGGTACAAACAATGTGGTAGCTAATCACCTATCTCGTCTACCTAAAACCCATGCTAATGATCCTGTGCAGATTGTTGAAATATTTCCTTCTGAGTAGCTTCTGACTATTCTAGACCAATCACCATGGTATGCAGATTTTTCTAACTACAGAGCTACACGTGAAACGCCTCCGGATCTATTAAGTGTTTAACTTAAGCACTTTACGCATGAAGCCAAGTTCTATTTATGGGATGATCTTTTTCTTTACCGTCGATGTGTTGATAAAATCTTTCATTGTTGCATCCCTGAAGAGGAGATTCAAAAAGTTCTTTATGATTGTCATTCTTCTCCATATAGCGGCCATTACAATCATTATAGGACTGCACGACGTGTTCTTGAGAGTGGGTTATTGGCCCACCATGCTTAAAGATGCTTATCAATTTGTGAAGACATGTGAAACATGCCAAAAATAAGGTAATATCTCAAAGAAAAATGAGATGCCTCTGAATGCCTTCGTAGAAGTTGAATTATTTGACGTATGGGGCATTGATTTCATGGGACCTTGTCCACCAACTAATGGGAAGCAATATATATTATTGGCTATCGATTATGTCTCAAAATGGGTAGAAGCTATAGCTACAACAAAGAATGAAGCATGCGTAGTTCTCAAATTCTTGGCTCGCAATGTCTTCTCGAGATTTGGCACACCTAGAGCTATTGTGAACGATGAGGTATGAATTTTCGTAATCGCTTATTTAATAACCTTCTTACTAAATATGGTATGCGACACAAAGTAGCTTTGTCTTATCATCATCAAACTAATGGGCAAGCTGAAGTTTCGAATCAAGAGATTAAAACTATCCTTCAGAAGACAGTGGGCACAAATCGTAAGGATTAGCCAATTAAACTTGATGATACACTATGGGCGTACAATATAACATTTAATACTCCATTGGCATGTCCCTTATCAGCTCGTGTATGGGAAATCATGTCATCTATCATGTGAGCTGGAGCACCGTGCTTATTAGGCAGTGAGAAAGTTAATCTATGATTCTTAAGCATAGATTACTATAGATTATGAAGTTAGATGAATTTAGGTGAGATGCTTTTGAAAATAATTGTATCTATAAAGAAAGAACCAAGAAATAACATAATTAGATGATCGAAAAGAAAGAATTTCAATCTGGCCAACAAGTTCTCTTGTTCAACTCACGTTTGCGGTTATTCCTTGAGAAGCTTAAGTCTCGTTGGTCTGGCCCATTTCTTGTCACACAGGTTTTTCCTCACAGAGCTGTAGAATTGCAAAGCTTAGTAGATGAGCATCGTTTTAAAGCCAATGCTCAAAGATTGAAGATTTTTTATGGTGAATCCGAGTGGAATGCGGATATTATGAAGATGAAAGATTAATATTTCGTATCCATGTCGAGCTAACGACGTTAAACATAACGCTTAGTGAGAGGCAAACCACTGGTTTTATTTTTCTTTTATTTTTATTTATTTAGATAGGATTTAATTTAATTTTTTTGGTATGCATGCATGGTAATTTATAAAAAAAATTTATGCATGTTAGTTAATTATTCTCTAATACTGGTCTTCTTTTTGCCACATGTAGGTTTTTTGAGCGCTCTAGCGTATTATTCTCCGTGTGAGCGTCAAAGTAAAGTGTGCTCTTGAAGACAAGATACAATTTAAGTTTGGAGGTGTGCATTGAAGAAAATCTTTTTTAATCTGAGATTTAATTTTCCTTTATATTTACGTATTCTGTGTACATTAATGCTTCTAAATTGCATATATTTATAGGCATATCACATACACATTTAATATTGAAATTTTTTTCATTGCATTTAGATATTAGGATTATTTATTTAGAGTTAATACATAAACATATAGAACATATAGATTCACTTAGGCTAGATCCATGCCATATTTTTGAAAGTTTTAGTGAGTAACTTATGAAATTGAAAATTCCTCTAGTGTGATGAGATAAAGAATTAGGGTATGTTCAAACAGTCTGTGTGCTTGGTTTGTTTGAAATTTGACCTTGACAGATCTCTATAGTCTTAGGTAGATTGAAAATATGAAAACTGAAGAAAGTGAGAAGTTGAAACCAAACCATAAGTGGAGAAAATTGTTCACAAACTCTTGAAATAATAAAATATGTCTTGAACATTACTTAGAAATGACTATAGGAGGGAAATGAAGTAGGCCATCATTGTTTGAGTCATAACCTAAAGGTCGATCTCAACATTTATAATCTTTTGTAGCCAATTTTGAGCCTTATAACTTAAAGTTACTGTAACACCCCGTAACTTTATGATCGTGCCACGTCGTGAGTGATGCGAGTGATGCGAAAATGAAATATATCGTTGATAGAAAAGTAGTAATAATAATGAAAATAGTATGATAAAACTATGTTTTATATTTTATAGATATATGTAAATAGCTGAAAAAATAGTAATAATAAAATAAAATAAATTGATGTTTATTATAAAAAAAATCTAACAATAATAATAACAATGCGGTAACACATACGCCTTATAAAGAGATTATACATCAAGAATGATTGGTACATGTATATATAGAAAAGAGATGAAAATCTATTATAGTAAACACATCCTAGAGTTTTAGAGATACTAGGAAAATGAAAATAAATTAAGCAAAGCTATAAAATAAAGTATATGTATAAGTATATATGGAAATCAATGGTAGGGTATGGGGCAAATGATCACGGTGAGGAGGAGGTGTGTCGAAGAAGCTAGACCGGGAGGAGACTTGAACAAACTGGAAAATTCGTGGCGGTGAGAGCTAGCTTCTTCGGGACGGTTGGAAGAAAAAGAAGAAGCCGAAGAAAAATTGTCAGGCTCTGTTTTGGACGGTGAGCAAGGAAAGAATAAGGCAGCTGCTGGTTTGGGAGACGTCTGAACATGAAACCAGAAAGATAGGTGCGCTGCTGCCGTGATTGCTACAGCTGCTGCCACGACCGAGTGGAACGACGAAGATGAAGGAACAACGAAGAAGAGGAACTGTACAGCTGCTGCTGCTCTGGTTTGGAGTTGAACGGGACAGAGGATGCAGGAAGAAGTTGGCTGCAGCTCATGTAATGGAAAACAGAGGAAGAAGATGAACGAAATAAACAGAAAGCCAAGAACAGGCTGCTGCTGCTATTGGATGTTGCAGCCGAACGATGAAGAGCTGTGCAGCTGCTGCGGTGAGTGCGGTTGATGCCATTGCGATCGTTTGATGCTGCTGCGACGGATCGTGAAGAAGGAACATGAAGACACTGCTGATGACGGTGGCTGCCGCTGTTATGCTGAAGAAGAAAGATCAATACGAACTGAACCATGGGAGCTGCTGCTGCTCACGTGCTGCTGCAAACCGTGAAGAAGAAGGACAAGAAGGAGAATCTGGAAACTAGTGGGTGCTTGCAGTCCGTTTTCTGTGCAACAAGAGGACCGACTACTAAAGTTGTGTGCT